>PVJO010015528.1:0-44822 GCA_004026905.1 Hystrix cristata
GCCTAGATAAAAGATACAGGAAGAAGCTAACTAGCTGCTTGTTTGCATTGCTTATGTGCATACATTCCTTGCATTTTCCTCACTTTACTTTGCGGCCAGTCGGCTGCCAGTCTGCCACACCATGCCGCCCTGCCTCGGACCCAGCAGACTACAGACTGAAACCTCTGCAGACTGTGAGCTAATAAACCTTTCTTCCCCTAACTTTGGGTGTCAAGTGTTCTGTCCCAACAACAAGAGAAAAGTAACTAAAACAATATTTTAGTATGAATACAGTATTTTCAGACCTCAGACATAGCTTAAGATAGCTTTGTATACCAATGATGTTTAAACCATAAAATTAGATGAGATCAGTAAAGGAACAAATATAGCAAGTTCCAGGGGCTGAGCCCTAAGGAACTCCAACATTTAGAAGATGGCAGGCAGGAGAACCACCCAAGAGATGAGGAAGAACCAGGAAATGAAATAGGGTGGGAGCATCCAAGAAGATTAGAAGAGAACAGAGATAACAATGTCATAGAAAATGAGGAAAGTGCCTCATGAAGGACACTGTGATAGACTGCGTCAAATGCTACTGAAAACCCTGGTACCTGTGGCCAGTATTTGAGCACCAAATACTGGCCACAGAAGTAACCAGCTTAAAGGTCACTGGTCAAAGGTCACTGACAGTTGTTTCAGGGAATGGTGGAGACGAAAGCCTGATGGGTGTGAGTTCAAGCGAAGAAAGAAGGAAGAGATCAGGGAAAGTAAGTGTAAGCAGAAGGTTTTATTGTCACAGGAAGTAGAGAAATGGTGTGGTAACAAGAAGGTGACAAGTGAGAAATTATAGAATGTTGACAACAAGGAAATGACAGGGGTGGTTTGCGATACGGAAGTTAGAGATGCAACTGCTACCGTAATGGCCTTTGGAAAGCACAAGAAGACAAGAGCCAGAGCAAAGGCAGAGGTGCGTGCCTTGGGGAGATACAATGGCAGGTGACCCCCAGTGACAGCAGCACTTGGGTAGGTATTTGGTAGGTTCTGAGATGTAATGGCGGCCTTCGGAAATTCTGTTCCCTTTCCTGTATGTTCTGTGAAAGAGGAAAGAAAGCCATGATCTGAGAATAAGGAAGGACAATGATGTGTTGGAGGTCTGAGGAAAGAATGAGTGGCTGGTCTCCTAGAGCAATGGTGGGCGTGTGGACAAGAGAAAGAATAAAACTGTCAGGTAGTACTTGGGATAAGTAGGAACATGTTTCCAGTAAGAACAGTCAGAATGGTTTCATTAATGAGCATCACAGCTAGAATCAGGATAAGGCTTAAGAGATAGATACTGTGGTCACTGGAAGCCTTATAGGATGACAGTATCTACATCACCACACTTAGTCAGCTCTGTTTTGGGTTTTGGTTTGTTTGTTGATTGGTTTTCTTCTCTGTACTATCTCCCCCTTCTAATTTTAGGGCCCTGTAGAAGCATTTCACATCTACCAGTGAACAGAAGAGGTGCACAACAATACTATTCTGATGGTGTCTTTGCTTTTTACAGGGGCCAGCACACTCCTCAAGGGGAACAAATCCTCCCAGCTCCCTGGTTTTATAAGTACAAAGCTTTGTTTAACCTCTAACACAGCCATGCCCATTCTCTTACATATTGTCTGTGGAGGCTTTTGTGCTACAATCACAGAAATTAGTAAATGCCACAGGGAATCTATTAACCACAAAGCCTGAAATATTTACTATCTGGTCCTTTACAGAAAAAAGTGTGCGGACCTCTGTGTTAGAGCAGTGGCTCTCCAACTTTAGGATGCATCAGAATCACCCCAAGGACTCATTAAAGACAGTTTGCTGGGCCCCACTCCCAGACTTTCTGATTCAAGAGGTCTAAAGTGGTGCCCAAGTCTACATCTCTTAATAAATTCCTTAGGTGATACTGATACTGCTGGTCCAAGGACCACACTTTGAGAACCACTGGTTTTGGAAAGCCCCAAATATGTCAACACTGGCCTATTGTGCTCACATCATCAGGATCTCCTCATGACTGTTGCAAACTTGAGCTGTACTATTCCAATTTTAGGTTCCAACGCATAGATTCTAGACATATACTCAAAAAAAAAAGGGCTCTAAACAGACAAGTGATGAGCCAAGGAGAGAAGGTCACATAAGTCTCACGTCACCCCTAAGTCTCTTGATGCCCATGGTGGACTTATTATTGTGGTCAACTTGAGCAGGAGCACCCAGCTGGACTGAGTTGGGTGGTTCTGGGCATACAGGATCCACCTGAGGACTGTTGCTGACACAACATAAAGAAGAAAGGAAGCAGAAGACACTTGGCGGGCTGCTTCCCAGGAGAAGCTCGGCTGCAGCTGGTTCTCCTGAAGGGGACTCAGCTGTTCTCATCAAAGAAGGAGCTCGGGGCCTTGGTGTTGTCAAGGATGGCTGTTGTTGCCTCAGGGGAGCTCTGATCTTCATCTCCGCTGCAAGCATCACATCCTGGTTCCAGTAAAGATTTCTTCAGCCATCATCTGCAGATGTGGACGTACATGAGACAGTGCTGTGGGCTCCCAGCCCTTGATTGGATCTTTTGGGTCTCCAGTGCATATATAGACATTCAGCACTCTTCCTGCATTTGGCTTATGGGTGAATGTTGTAACTTACACATGTCCTATATTAAATCTGCTCTCTTGCAAACCATTGGCTCTAGAAAGGTAAGTAATACAATGTCCTAGCCAGGGTTTTTCACAGGCTGTGCACTGAGTTTGCTTAGGATCAGCTAAGGAAAGGGAAACTTTATTTGCCTTTGTTTCAAAAGAGCACCAGGGCTTCCAAACTCAGAAAAATCAGATCAACAAATGTTTCCCACCACTGTGCCAACACTTTCCTTAAAATTGATGCTACCCCTACAAGCTATATCAGGGCCTTTACCTGATAATCAGATCCTGCAGGGTTGCCAGGGTTAGGAAGAAAAAAATACAGAATGACTGGTTTATACAAATTTTCAACAAGCAATAAATATATTTTTATTATAAGTATATCCCATGAGCAATTTGGGATATGCTTAAACTCAAAAAAAATTACCATTTATCTGAAATTCAAATTTAACTAGATGCCCCACATTTTATCTGGCAGCCCTAACTTTAAAGATTCCCAAAGCATCCAATTAGATTTTGCTTTAATTAGTCTTTCTAGGAAGC
This sequence comes from Hystrix cristata, assembly GCA_004026905.1. Taxonomy (NCBI): domain Eukaryota; kingdom Metazoa; phylum Chordata; class Mammalia; order Rodentia; family Hystricidae; genus Hystrix; species Hystrix cristata. The sequence goes on from PVJO010015528.1 coordinate 3,168, forward strand.
TAGCAAGAGTACAAAATTCACATGTGTAAGTACACAGAACCTTGCATATGGGTGAAAATCCACCATGCGCCTGCCCTCTGTGGGGGACCTACAGTCTAGCAGAAAGGAAAGAGATACAGAAATGATTTCTGTTACCCATCAAGCCAGCTCTGCAGGTGGAATTACACAACCAAGAAGCCAGAGGCATGAAGTCTCACAGAGCTGCATGCCCTATGTAGATGGCCTTCAGCTCTTATCCGGGACTTTTTTCCTCTTCCTCCTTCATTGCCAAACTGTGCACCATCAGCCTCTCCATGTGCCAGACCCCAACCACCCTCCTTCAATCTTCTAATTTGATGTTTCCAATTTTCAAATGAACTTAAAGTAACACGCTTTTTCAAATTGGGTTTAAACTGAAAACAAACAGGCCTGAATATTTCCTAGTGAAAGAAGTAAACTCCTGGCTATTTCTCCTAAGCAGAGAGCGGTCAGACACAACGAAGATAAAGACAAACTGCAGCCTGGGCAGGGACACAAACAGGAGGAGGAAGGATACAAGGCCTTCCACCAAGAGAAAAAACGAGAAGGGCCTCTTCCCAGTCCTTCTGTTCTGCCCTGAGTGCAAATGGTATAGCTCGGGCTCCAGAAACCATCTTTTGACCTTGAAAAGCAAGCCACAATTTATGGATGATGCCACAGAAAGACAGAAGAAACTGGGTCCCTGATGATTTTGTGGAACCACCTTACTAGCCCTGGGCTGCCTACATCTGGAATTCTTTTATGTGAATTATGTATAATTATGCCTCAACCATGGTTGAGTATCTGTTAATGGCAGCCAGATACCATTTCTAAATGCCACAGGCTCGGGGTATATTAAAATACAAAGAAACACCACAACAAGGGTACCAACATCATGGTAAATTTTAAATACACACACTTGACAAATGAATGTTTTTTTTCCATATACAAAAATAAATTCAATATAATTGCGCTATTTACTTCTCTCAATCTTGAACTTGGTGACTGTACACGTGGACCTTACCTGGCAATAACATCCAAAATATCTAAATAGAAACACAAGCCATAATGAGCTTACCAATTAAAATACTAAAAGTAAACAGAAATAAATAACAAATAATGACAATACCCAAAGCCAGCAAGGATGCAGAGCAATGGGAGCCCTCATGCAGTGAGAGTGACGACCCAAAACGGTAGAGAGGATCTGGAAATAGTTCGGCAGTTTCTTTTCGTAAAGTTAGACATACACTTAGTATACGGCCCGGCAATCCTACTCAAGATACTGACTCAAGAGAAATTAAAACTTGTGTTCATCCAAAAACCTGTACATGAATGCGGATACAACTTTATTCATATTCATCAAAAACTAGACCAAAGTTGGCTGTGGCGACTCATGCTTGTAATCCCACATCCTGGTAGGCTGAGGCAGAAGGACTCCAATTCAAGCCTAACCTGCAGGAATTAACAGGACTCTGTCTCAAAACTTTTAAAAAGTTTGAGGATATATCTTAGTGTAACAGCCCTGGGTTCAACCCCCAAAATCCCTTCAAAATGGAAATGGCCCAAACGTCCTTCAAATGGTGAATAAACAAACCATGATATAGCTATGCCACAGCCCACTACTTAGTAAGAAAAAGGAACAAATAATTAATATATGCAATATAGATGAATCTCAAATGCATTATAACACACTCTAATTCCACTTGTGACATTCTTCTGTTGAAGGTAAAACTACAGAGAAAGAAAACAGATGGGCTTGAGTAGCTTAATTACAAGCAGCAACACAAAAGACCTGGCCTTGGGGAGCACAACCTAGTGTGTTTGTCAAAACTCATAGATATAGGAGCCGGGGATGTACCTCAGCAGTACAGTGTTTGTCAAACATGTCCCAAGCCCTGGGTTCAATTGCGAGCACCACCAAAAAAAAAAAAGAGAGAGAGAGTTGAAATGAGTAGGCCTTTTGGAAAATAGGCCTGGGCCACATGACTCTCCTGAACTGTCCACCTTGGGCCCAGTCTCAGTATCTGCTCAGTCTTCTATCCCCGCCCTCTACCTCCAGGCACTGTCTAGATGTCCGTCCAAAATCTAATACAGTGGTAGGCAGAGAGGATTCTCCATCCAAACCCTGGATACATTTTAATACCAGCCACTGACTGGCACTCCTAAAATGCAGAACAATAGCTATATTGTATGCAGCTCCATACCAGCCACCGCAAAAACATTAGCAACAAGTTCCATGGTGACTCTCTACTACTGGCCTTTGCAGCTGCCCAACTCCCAGGACTTGAGGATCTGCCCAGGGTAACACGGAGTCTGGAGACTGTTCAATGTGTCAGTCTCAAATCTATAGCTCCCAACAGTCTCAGTCCTTGGAAACTCCCTGGTAATAATGCACTCCACAGACCCACTCCCCAGGAAGCCCCCATCTCAGGCTATCCTTGATGGCCTCCCAGGGAACAGGGTACCCTAAAGTTTTGAATGTCCAGGGTTAATCCCTAAGAGTCAGACCATGGAAAATCCATCTGCTCAGGAGGGATCCCGACCAGGGGCACATTTGACTTGACACCTCCTCAGCATAAACACAGTCTGTCTCTCTTGACCTCATGCAGCTGCTAAGCCTGGTTTATTAAAAAAGGAGTATCCAAGGCTTATTGCAATAGGGGCATTTTTGTCAACCAAAAAAAAAAAAAGCTTTTGAACATAAATCATTTAAGCCACCCTCTGCATTAGCTGGCATGAAATAAACAGAGCCTGTCTTCTGGGCAGAAAGTGCCAGAGTGGCCTTGCCAACTTTGGGCCTCCTGCCTGCCCATCAAATACTCTACCCTAGATGCTCAAAATATAATAAAAACCTGCACAAAAAGGTTCCTCCCAACTGTTTATTTCTACCCACCTGTGCAGGCAACTGGAATCCTGGTCCAGTGTGCTAGGAAAGCCACGTGGTACATTGGAAAATACAAGGACTTTGTAACTAGCCTTGGATTCAAATCCAGACTCTACTGAGGGTCCTTGAGCATTTTTTAAAATTGTCTGAATCTTGGTTTGTTCACTTATAGGTGAGAACAGCAACCAGTCCCCTTTGCAAGACTACTGAAAGAAACAATAAGAAAGTCTATGTAAAGCACATAGCACAGAACTTGATCCTTAAAACGTGTCCTCACATTAAGCCTTTTTATTTCTTTCTTTCTTTTTTTTTTTTTTTTTTGGAGCTGGGTGTCGAACTTAGGGCCTTATGCTTGCAAGGCAAGCACTCTAACCACTGAGCCAAATCCCCAGCCCCAAGCCTTTTTATTTCTAATTACCTATATTTGCAGTTGCTCCATATAAATCTAAAACCATAAACTAACACGGAAAACGGGGTTGATCAAATGCCATAAGGAAATATCTGCTCCAGGTTAGGAACATAGTTCAAAGGAATGGATGATAAGTGAACAGAGAAAATGAAATTTGGTCTTCAATAGTGTCCCCTTGATTAAGCGAAGGAATCCCATCATAGAGAGTGTGAAACCCATAAACCTCCGCTCTAGTTTCCCATTTCATTCACACTCAGTTGGAATTCTATAGGGCCCAAGGATCAATGAAGAACAAATTAAATGGCCAACATCCATGAAAATACAGACTTTTTAAAGTGTTTCGATTGCTCCTACATTTTAGGGTGCCCTCAGAAAATGCCCTGATAGTTTCTGGAAACTCTTTGCACAGCATTAATTTAAAACCCAAGATCACTTCCCAGTGGAGAATAACTCTTCCCAAAAACAAGAAACTGAACATTTATTCAAGATATAGTCACAGTTGTAAAAAACTTTTATACAAATCCTTGCCAGAAGTCACGCTTCCCAATGCTACGCTTGGGGCTGAGAGCGGCTTCCCACCCTGGCCAAATTTTTGACCTAAACACTTCAGTGGGAACCTCCCAGGCAGCACTGGATGTTCTCCACCTGTAATGTCAGAGTGCCGGCCTCCGAGGAAAAGTGTTGGCCTAAAGAAGGTCACCACAAACAGGGAAGGGCTCGGCCAAGTTCCTGCCATCAGATGCAGTGTGCTACGTGTTCTGATCTTAAACACTATGTCACACACCAAGGTGAAATAGCAGCATAGAGAGCAAACATGCGTTGTGAATCAGGGACACTGGAAGCACATATCTGTGATGAGAGGCTGGCTGGTGCGATTAACAACAGGTAATTATTTGGCACTTAATACAGGAGAGTGAAGACTTAAGAAATGCCACTATCTTCTGAGTTCTTTTGAGGTAGTTGGAAATACGGGGCTCTTGTCCCTAAGGAGTCCACTCTGGCCTAGTGGGCAAAGAGAGAAATGTACAGTGAACAAGCCGGCCATCACCATGGAGGGCATTAGCAGAGGGGCACAAGGGCTGGGCAGGCAAACAGGAAGAAAGGGAGGAGGGATTTCAATAAAAGAACTGGGAGAGTAGAATTCTCCCAAATAAGTTTCCCAAACACACACACACGTTTGCATGTACACACACACCCCCCCAATACTTAAGGTTAAAAGAAAAGGGAAAAAAAACAACAACAAACAAAAACAGTTGTCCTGTAGTATTTTAAGCCCAACCTTCTTCAAATTCTGATTGTACCTGAGGTTACCACAATAAGCCAGAACTTTCTCTTCCTCTGACCTCCAACACCAACAGGAAGAACTGTCCGAGGGCACCAGAAGGCCAGCCTGGCACCCGCAGAACCCAAGGCACCGTCAGAATGAGAGACGCGTCCAAGATATACATATTTTTCAAAAAAACAGGCCAGAGGCCAGATGAGGAAGGCATGTAGTATGCCGAGGTCCAGGCCCTCCCAAGCCTGACTGGCGGATCCTCGAGAGTCCAGCCATGTCCTTTCCTTTCCTTTGTCTAAACACAGCTTGTCTGTGGCCACAGACTGTCCACATTCCGATTGCCCTCCAGAGCAGCAGCCACCATGACAGCACAGCGTGACCTCATTAAAGGCTATGAAACATCAGGGAAGGGACAGCCAGGGGCTCCCCTACATGGAGACAGATACTGCTGAGCAAATATTGCATGCAAACTCACTAGTTGCTTTGTTTTTACTGATTGTTTGTTCATACAAGAAATACGTGTTCCTTTTCAACAAGAAAAATGAAAATTTCCACCATACAGCCACCCACAGAAAACTGTTAATGTTTCGGTGTACTCTTCACCTATGCAAACTTGTCATTTACAAATTAGGATTCTACAATCCTTTAGGAACTTTTCCATGTCAAAAACACAACCCGTTTTTATAGATTTTGTGCCATAAATCTGTGCCATAATGCATTCGCCTACTGCTATGGTCTGAATGTTTATGTCTCTCTGAAATCCATGCACTGAAAGCCCCACCCGCAGGGTGACAGTATCAGGAGGTGGGACCTTTGGGAATTGATTAGGTCACAGGCCAGGGGCAGCCTCCTGAATGGGAGTAATGCCCTACGAAAGAGGCCAGAGAGAGATTCCTCATGCCTTCTGCCATGTGAGATTAGAGTGAGAAGGTGGCTATCATGAGAAATAAGGACCTTGCCAGACACCGAAACCGCCAATACTTTGATCTTGGATTTCCCAGCCTCCACAGCTGTAGAGATAAATTTCTCTTGTTTCTAAGCAATCCACTCTATGGTATTTTGTTATAGCCACCCAAAAGTTCTAAGGTACCTACTTTACCTAGGTTCATTCTTAATTCTCTTTTATTTTCCATATTATCCATCCCTATTTTTACTGAATGTTACCAAATGAGGACACTGCCCTTATGGGCAAAAAACAGCAGTCACCTTAAATTCTGGGCCTTTACTTTTGCCTTCTGTACCCTTGGTTAATTATAAGGTAAAATACATTTTGAAAGTCTATTCTTTCGTGTAGCTCCACAGAGAGAAAGAGAACAAAGGGGCAGAAGCTTCAGAAAGGCAGAATGACATTTAATAGAAAGAGTAATCACTTCTATTTAAGCAAGAATATAGTCAGGAAGAACACAAAAGAAATAATTTCTTCATCGGAGTAGAGGCAAAGAAATGACACTTGAGATTCCTTTCATCAGTAGACAGTAAAGTTAACTAATTTTCACTCTGAAGGCAATCGTAAATTCTTCAATGATGTGACATTGAATGGAACAACACTGCTTCCTGTGGTTGTCAATCCCTAGATTCTCAAGCACAGCAGGCTCCAAAAAGCCTCTTATGAAAGCCACCAGAAGCACAACTGTGGCTCCCAGTCTGAGAAGCGACCATTCCTACTACCTATTAAATCTCCTTCCCTCTTCAACAGAGTTGGTTCAGGATCATTTCTTCCTTAGTTGTTTTTATCTAATTCTTATTTCCTTCAGGACATCTCTCCAATAATTAATATTTCTTTCTGTTTCTCCAACCTCAGTCTCTTCTCAAATCTTTCCCTACCATCTTTTAAAGAAAATTCTTTGATCTTCATCTTTATCTAATCCTCCTCCCATTTCTTTCCACGGTTTTGTGACCAAGCTTATCGAAAAAGTAGCCCACAGTGTTTCCTCTTTTCTCCTTCATGGCAGTCTGACTTTAGCCTTCATGATACCCCTGAAGGTGCTTCTGTTGAAGTTACTAATAGTTTCTGATAGCCAAATCCAGTGGATGCCTCTTTAAGTGTTAGCTGTTTTGACCTCCTCAAGGCTTCCGCTCTCTTGCCATTAACTTCCAACTTCTCTTGAGTCTTCCCTTTCCTCTCTGTTCTGGTTTTCTACTTGTATACCAAACTGCCTCAAAACTTAGCACTTAAACCAACTATTTCATAATGCTCACAGACTCTGTAATCAGAAATCCAGAAAGCACACAGAGGGGTGATCATCTCTGCTCCACAGAGGACTCAAAGGCTGGGGATGAATTTACATTTGGAGGTGGTGATCTCCTTCTGGTGTCTCCACTAACGCATGGCAGTTGATGCCGGCTGTCACTGGAATCTCACCTGGGCCTGTTGGCCACAAGACCTCTGCGTAGATGCTCCCTGTGGCCAGAGTTCTTCAAATCATGGCAGCCTCTAATTTTCCATGACTCAAGGCTCCAAAGGTGACTACTGTAGGAGAACCAGTGAAAGTGGGATTCTCTTCTATTACCTGCACCTAAAAGTCACAGCGTCACCTTCACATGAGTCATGGTCTTCCTTGGTCATGGGCAAGGGATACAGGGCCCTCTCTCTCGGAGAGGGTCAACATCACATAGTAAGAAGAACTTGTGGGTTGAAAGACATTGACACAGCCATCTTTGGAAAATGCAGAGTTGGGTGTGATGGTGCACACCAGTAATCCCAGCACTTGAGAAGCCAAGGCAGGAGGATTGCCATGAGTTGGAGGCCAGCCTGGGCTACGCAGAGATTCAAGGACAGCCTGAACTAACAGCAAGACTCTGTCTCAAAAAAAAAAAAAAAGAAAGAAAAGAAAAGAAAAGAGGGAAAATACAACCTGCTACAATCTTTTTCCATGATTTTTCTCCTTATGCCCAACTTGATGGTAGCATTCTTCAAAGTTTCATCACTGGATGGTCCTTTTACTTCACACATTTTCCCTGCTCAGTTTTTGGTTTTTTTTTTTTTTGAGGGGGTGGTTTTGGGTTTTTTTGTTTTGTTTTGTTTTTTGAGACAGGGTCTGACTATGTAGTTTAGGCTGTTGTTGAGCTATTACAACCCAGGCCGGCCTGGAACTCATGGCAATCCTCCTGCCTCAGCCTCCCAAAACCTGGGATTACAGGTATGCACCACTATACCCAGCTTCCATGGTCAGTTTTATCCTTAGCTACAGCTTTGACTTTCATCTACAGATTGGTAGCTTTTCAGTGTACATCTGACCTGGAACATATACTATTATCTTTACCTGGATTTCTTAAGGTGCCTCAAATCCAACACATCTATCACAGACCTTCTTTGCCCCTCATCAACTCTGCTTCTCTTCCTGTGCTCTCCAAAGTGATTCATGACAGCTTCTAATCTCTGAAGTCATCCAAGTGAGAAAATAAACACATACCCTCAATTTCTCCCTGTCTTTCACCATTGCCCTTCCACATCTAATTGGCCACAAGCTGTTAGCAAGGTTTTCTGCTTAACAGTTTTAGCCCTTTTCCCCAACCTTGCCATCATCTCAGTCACCTGCATTCAGATCTTTATCACCCCTAAACGGACTTTCGGAATTCATTGATAACTGGTCCACCAGCTTCCAGTCTTGCCCCTCTCCAAACGCCTCACTGCCTGATCTCAAACATGACTCATGTCATCCCCCTCCTTAAAACCCTTCAATGATGCCCACTCCCTACAGCATCAAGCCTAAATATCGTAGTGTGTAGATGCATCGTCCTCATGACTGGCCAGCATCTCCCTTCCCAATGTCAATCCTTCTGTTCCCTCACATTCATCTTGCATCACAGCTTACAGAACTTCTTACAGTCTCCAGAATATACTGTTCTTCCTCCTACTTCCATTGCAAATGCTTCCTTTGCAAAGGCTGTTCTCTTTGGTGGAAATTCTTCTCCAACCTCTACCTTAGAAACTCCTACTCATTGTCAACTATCTACATCAAGTGGGGCTGCTTTGACTCTGCTTTCTGAAGAACATTAGCCACTCTTCCTATCTGTTTGTGTTGCTATAGCATCCTTTCCCAACATCATCATATTTCTGTCACACACAGTATTATCATGTGATGTTACAATTTGTTTATATTATTATCATCATTCTGGCCACCATTATTATACAAGTCTTTATGTGAAAGAAAATAGATATGCTATCAGCAGAGATTGTCTTCCTCATGGCCCTGAGTTCAATCCCCAGCACCCCCCCACACAAAGAAACGAGATATGGTGGGGGACATGATGTTCTTTCTCCTTCCAAAGGAACAATGTTGATGTCACTGCTAAACCTGGGCTATCATTATGGCCTATATCTAGATGCTCCCCCCTCCGCCTCATGCACTTGTAAGTGGGGCTTTTGGGAGGTAGTTGGATCATAGGCGTGTGATACTGGATTAGTCCACTGATTGGTTTAGCATAGTTCTGGATGTGGATAATGGCAAGGCCCACCCGGGTGTGGGTGACACCAAGCAACAGGCGTGTAGCCTGGATGGGACAAAAAGAGAAAAGTAGGCTCACTGATTGATGCTTCCTGCCCGCCCTTCCACGGACTGTTTCTGCTCTGCAATGCCCCTCTGCCATGCCACCCTGCCGTGGAGCCAGCCTACTATTGACTAAAACCTCTACAAACTGTGAGCCAAAATAAACCTGTCCTTAACCAGTTATAAACAAGAAATATAAACTGTAGTTTAATCTATTAAACTATTAAATCTCAGGTTAAAAAAAAAACAAAATAAAAGTTTCTTCTTTTAATTTGTGGGTGTTGGGTGTTTTCTCCTAGCAATAAGAAAGTAACTAAAACAACAATCAACACTGTGTGCAGGACTTCCCTGTGTCTTACCTCGTGTGTCAGTCATCACAACCCCATGAATATACTATTACCTCCCATTTTGCCTAGGAAGAAACTGAGTCTCAGGTTAAGTGCTGTATACTGGGCCCTCGACTAGCAGGTGACAGAGCCAGGCTTTGAGCCCACATGTGTCAACCTCCAGGGCCCATACTATCTCACTGCTTCTACTGCCTTCTCAGATAACTGATGCTCCACCTCTCCTTGGCATTTTTCAGGACCGATTAGAAACCCAGGAAGTCAGCTATGTGAGATGAGAGCCTAGTAGAAGGATCTACTAATGAAGCAGAGGAAAGTCAAGTGTTAAATTCCACAAGTGAACAGTAACGAAAGAATTGTTGAATGATCTCCCCTTGAAGCCATGTGCTAGAGAAATCCACACTTTTTTGGAAACAGGAACATTACCATTCAGATAAGTTACACAATAATGCACAAGAAATGGATTTCACCAGAAGAAAACACACATATATGCACATACTTGACACTTTAAACTCTTCATTGAGGCGGGTGGTTTCACCCAGAGGTGGGAAGAGAGTCTGCAAAAGTACATTTCTTGTAATGTTTAGTTTATTATATAAGTGTATCATTCAGAACTCTCTCTGTTGCAAGACACAGAAAATAAAATCAAACTGATGTAAGCCAAAGAAAGGAAAGGATATCAGTTATGTATTAACGTCTATCAGACCAGCCCAAAACACAGGAGGTCAAAATGACAACTCTGGTTCTGAGGGCTGGCTGGTGGGTCCCCCTGAGGCTCATCATGGCAGGTGCACTCGGCTGGAGGTTCAAGGAAGCTGGAAGTCCACGATGTCCTCATGGATGTGTGGGCAGCTACTAGAGGACTACAATTCTCCTCCATGGGGCCTCTCTTCTGCCTACAGGTCGACTTTCTTACATGGTAATCTCAAGGCAGACGTCCAAGCGGGTGAAAGTAGAAGTCAAAAGACTCCTTGAATTCTGGTCTCCATCACTCATACAATGTGACTCTCACCACCTTCTATGAGTCAAAGCAAGTCACAAGACTCACCAGATACAGAGGTGAGGAAACAGACATCACCTCTTAATTAAAGGAGCCATAATTCATTAAATATGGGGCCATATTTCCTCTATCACAGGAAGTTACTGGCTCATATATGTGGGCAATTCAAGGGAGCTTTAAGCATAGCTGCATCCAGGTGCCATGAAACATTATCAGGAATCTCTTTCCTTTCTTGGCTTTATTTTGCTGTGTTGGGTTTATTCTGAGGAATAACTTTCCTTCATAGCTATGAAATAATGACCAACCACTCCAGACCAATCTCTTCAGAGTGTACTGACCTCATGGCTTCCTCTTTCCTAATAGTTCCAGTGAAAAGTCCCCAGATTAAGTCCATTGGCCCATCTTAGGTTACATGACCATCTCTGACCTGGGGAAACCATATAACCTGGGTCACACACTCACCCTGAAATTGAGAGGTAGACTCAGTCCACTTAAGTTATAGGTACTAAGAGGGAGGGAGGGGAGTACCCTAAAGAAAAGTGGAGTATTTCCAGAAAAGAAATAATAGATGCTACACCCAGCAAAACAACAGATGTTTCCTACAATAGGCTTCTCAAGATAGTGGTGGAGGGGAGAAAAAGGCACCACAGAAAGCAATGAATTTCTCTTTCCTAATGCATCATGCAACTTTGCCAGCTGACATGTCCCAGTTACCCAGCAGGGTGGTATGTGCACCACTGAATAGCCTGTTATGAGTCTGAAAAACAAAGACATAAAACAAAGCCTTCAGCAACATGCACTTGCACAATTCTTCAGTCTGGCAAAAGATGTCCTTTCTCAAACATTTATCAAGTTGCTCTCTAAGATGCCCCACCCTTTTAGGTATCAGAATGCTTTGTCTTTTAATTTAGCGGTTGTCCTGGATCAGATGCAAACACACCTTCTTCCTTGCCTCCCATAGCTCCATCATAAAATGGAGCTCATAAAATCTTGAAAGAAACTGGGTCTAAAACTACTTAAAGATTGAGGGAGTACAGTGAAGATCTGGGCCACTAACAATTCCCAGACTGCCCAGATAGTTGCATCCTCAAGAATATTTAGAGCAGAAGCAGAAGAAATTAGGCAAAACAAATAAGTGAGTAAGTGAATAAGTAAATGAAGGAGTCACAGAATGAACAGATGAATGAGGGAATGAACCAAAATTCTCTGCATAATTAGAGCTATATAAGACCTCAGGTTGTGAGCAGAACTTGTCAATGGAGTGAATGTACCTAAGCTACCCAACCAGTCCATCTCTCTGGAACCTCTTGAGTTATTACTAATTTACCTTGTAGCACTTCTCTTTGGGTCTGGATCTGTTATACTTCGGATGTTGGATGTCTCCTCAAAGGCTTATGTGTTAAAGGCTTGGTTGCCAGGTGGCATTACTGGGAAGCGGCAGAACCTTCGATGGGAGGTCCTTAGGTCATTGTGGCCCCTCGAAGGGGATGTGGGACTCTGGCACCTTCCTTCCCCTCCTTCGCTTCCTGGGCTTCAAGTGAGCAGTGTGTTCTGCCAGATGCTCCAACACCCCTCCCGAGATCCAAAGACCCAGCGATCCAAAGCAAACAGGGTCTGCCTGATCATGGACTAGGACCTCTAACACCATGAGCCAAAATCAATCTTTTCTCTTTATAAGTTAATTATCTCCGGAACTTTTTATAGTGATGAAAAGTGACTAATCTAAACTCATAATCCCAAAAGACACAATCCCAAATGCCAAAGTCCCAAACACTGGAAGCCCAAAAGTTAAAAATCCCTAATGTCTAAAATCCTTTGAGTCTAAAATCCCAAAAGATCAAAAATATAATTATGGGAAAATATAAATTTCAAAAATAAAATTCTGCAAAAAAATAATTCTTAACACTATTTAGAAGACACATTTTTACATTTTTAAAAGATTTATTTGAGAAACATAACATGACAGAACATTTCATAGGCAATAAAATACATACTTTGCAAGCATAAACGCTCTTTACATGGTAACATAATTACAAGTGGCCTTCAAGACTTGGTCTTCCGCAAAACTGGACATGATGCTTTTAGAACTCCAGCTGCCCAGCCAAGATTCTCAATTTCACGTCAGTGTAGGGAAAATGCCGATCCCTAAACGAGATGTTCCTCTACTCTCAGACATGAATGTAACATCCAGGAGGACAGAGGCCAGATATTTCCAGAGGCTCTTTTCCTCCCCAGGAAGTTTGTCTTGGTCCATGTAAGTAGCTACTGGCAAGAGTAAAGGAAATTTGGAGTTGTTCGTGTTCTTTAAAAATCATAGCTGCACAGGCCACGGGTTCCAGTTCTTACTCGGTAGGTTTTATCCCCTTTTATAATTTTAGCCTAAAGAAGCGGTCTTAACTAGAGTGTGCCTAAGAATCACCTGTGGGACTTCACAGGTGTGTAGTATCCTGTGCCCGACAGAATCTCAGATCTAAGACTGTAGTTCAGGAAATAAACTTTTTGAGAAATATCTGTCTACATTATGTAACAAGTCTCTTAACTCTACTTTGGCTCCTTGGAGAAGAGGCCAAGATTTTGCTATTGATATCCAGTTACAGGCTGGCATGACTAAAGGTTCTATGCAGGACCAGGCCATGGGGCATGTGGTCATGAGCCTAATCAGTAGTGGCGAGCACAAGAACCAGGACGTACCTGGCTTTGGCTCTTGGGAACACCTGGTTATTGTGTTTTTCATAATTAACACAAAAAGACAGCCTCTGAGGGCTGGAGATAGACAAGAACACATTTTCTTCTTGTTACTTTCATCACATTGCTAAGCTATGAATAAGTACCCTGCTACCCAAGGTGAGCAACTGCAGGTCAATGAACCATTCTGTGCCCGAGTTTCTTCATCTGTAAAATATGGATAGTAGTAATGTCTTCTTCATAAGGTTGTCGTAAGAATGTAATGAATTAGGCCTGGCATGATGCCTGTAATACCAGCACTCAAGAGGCTGAGGCAGGAGGATCAATGCAAGTTCAAGGCTAGCCCGAGTTACATAGTGAGCACTGTCTATGATGTACAGGGACTATCTCATTCCCTATTTTGTTCCCTGTCCCCCGGGAACTAGAACATTGGCCAGCACATAATAGTAACTCCATAAATGTTTGTAGAATTTATTGGTTTGAATGAGAGAAAACACTATTTTTTTTCCCAAGTTCTTTGCTAGATGCTTCAATGTGGACAAATAAGTGGATCGTTGTACCTGCACTCCGCCATATTTCCTAAAGACTAGGTAGTTGGATGGCTGCTTCTGCTGGCTCTAGGAGGTGCAATTGGTCCTCCTTCCCCTCTTCTTAGGCCCCCTGCATATTGGAAACCTTTTCAACACGCAGCCCTCTGAGCGGTAACTGGGAAAAGTTTCCATGATCTACTACTGAGCATACTCTTTGTGCATTTGGAATGAATAAAAGTAGTTGTGGTGAGCATGTAAGGAGCCCAACAATCTCTGTTAACAGCAAAGAAAAAGCTAAACGAACTGGAAATCATCAGTTCTTAGATCCACCAGAAAAGTGAGGTCTCAGGGCAAACCACTTTCCCAAAACTGGACAGACGGCTAGGCAGATATAGAGTCACAGCCTCCAAAAGCAGAAACTACCACAGGAACCAGTGTGGTAGGAAAACCTAACCCAGTGCCTAACGATAAACATTTTAGGTAGGAATACTGCTGAAGGCTCATTATACTTTGATGAATTTTACCTTAAGGAGCCCTACCAGGTTCTCACAGTGAATATCAGAGAAACAAGGGTAGAGGAAAGCAATCATTCTGAAATACACCAGAGCATTCTGTTCTTAACAAGCCTGCCCTCAAGAGAAACTAGTTCACTAGAGCCTAACTTGCTGAAGTTTTATCAAAACCTTCCGGGTGTGGGGGAAGTACTCAACTCCTGCCAACTCAAACCATCCTATCCAACTTAAGGGGCGGAAACACTAGAAGCACTGGTGAAGTCCACAGTCACAGGGGACAGGTTCACTCAGAGACTGAGACTTAATCACAGAAATGTTTCCTCTCCTTCTATAACTTACGACATTACTAAATTCCTATTTCTGTAAGACATTTTACCAAATATATCATGGCCATCTTTCAACAGAAAAATTACAAGGCATACTAAAAAGCAAAAACAAAGTTTGAAGAGATGGAGCAAGCATCTGAACCGGACCGAGATATGCCAGAGGTGTTGGAATTGATCAAATAAGAAACTTTTGAAAGTACGATTAATATGTGAAATGTTGCAATGGAAAAAGTAGACATCATGGAAGAACAGAGGGATAACGTACCCAGAGAAATGGAAAATAATAAAGAATGAAAACAAAATGCAAGAACACTGTAATAGAAATGAAGAATGCCTTTGATGGGGTCTTTAGTGGACTAAGCAGAGAAGAGGAAAGAATTTCTGAGCCTGAGGATATGTCAGTAGAAACTTCCAAAACTGAAAAGCAAAGGGGTGGGGGGAAGATTGGGAAGAGAAAAAAAAAAAGAACAAAACACCCCAAGAGCTGTGGGACTACTACAAACAATACAATATATGCAATACCTGAAAGAAGAAAGTGAGAAAGGAATAGAAGAACTATTTGAACAACAGCGATTGAGAATTCCCAAAACTTCAAACCAAATACCACACCTCAGATTCAGGAAGATCAGAGAACATCAAAACACCAAGCAGAATAAGTAAAGAAAGAAAAAAAGGGGAAACAACACACAGAATCCCAGGCATATAATATATAATCCGCAGGAGCCAGGTATGGTGGTGCATGCCTGTTATCCCAGTACTTAGGGGGGTTGAGGCAGGAAGACTGCCGAGAGTTTGAGGCCAGCCCAAGCTACATAGTGAGTTCAAGGCCAGCCTGAACTATATAGTGAAACCCTGTCTCAAAAAACCAATCAATGATAATAATAAAATACTGTTAAAATTATATACCTGCAGGAAACCAAAAACAATCTTGAAAGAAGCAAGGGAGGTTGGCCTATAGAGGAACAAAAGGTAAGAATTATTTCTGACTTCTCTTCAAAAAACTTGCAAGCAAGAATCAACAACAGTGAAATATTTTCAGAATTGAGAGGGAAAAAAAATTACCAACCAAGAATTCTTCATCTCGTAAAATTATCCCCTAAAAGTGAAGGAGAAATACATTTTGCCAGACAAAAATGGAGCAAATTTGTTGCCACTAGCTTTGTCTTGTTAGAAATGTTGCAAGAAATTCTCCAGAGAGAAGGAAAATAATACTGGTCAGAAACTCAGATCTACATAAAGAGAGAAAGAGCATTAGAGAAGGAGTCAGCATATGTAAAATACTTTTATTTTTAATTCTTAATTGATCTAACAGATAATAGTTGGTTCAAAATAACAGCAACAATGTATTCAATGACCATGGCTAATTTATAAGTGAAATAAATACAGCAATAATACAGGGGATGGGAGGAGGAACTAGAAATGCTTTGTCATTACACAAGACTGTGTTACCAATAAAGCAGTATAGTATTTGAAACCAACATGCTTTAGTTGTGTTTGTTGCAAACTCTGGAGGAACTATTTTAAAAAGTAAACTTAAAAAGTATAATTGATATGCTAACAGAAAATAGAACCATATAAGATGCTCAATTAAAATCACAAAAGACAAAAAAGTAGACGGCAAAAACAAACAAAAGCAATAAACAAAACCATATCAAATATGGTTCATATTAATTGAACTACATCAGTCACTTCAAACATCAATGGTCTATATATACCAACTAGAAGTTTTTAGAAGAAAAAAGTGGGTGTGGCTGGCACAAGCCACTTTATCCAGAAATATTCCTCCATGAAGTCATGCTATCGCAAGGATTTTGTTTCTGAAAACAGCTCTGAAAGCAGCCTGGAGGCCCTGCTGTTACTGGCTTCCCAACCCCAGGCAAGGAAAGGGGTGAGAGCAGGAGGAGGGCGAGGAGCCGGGCACTGCTCCTCCAGCTCCACAGAATTTTCCTGGACCAGCGCTGGGAACATACTGAGCAGTCCCCAGCCTGGCCTCCGCAAGTTACCAAGGGGCACATCAACTAGCGGGACCTCCTAATGGCGAACCTATTTCTCTATCTTGGAAGGTGGCCAAGACTGTTCAGGCTTCCTTCTGACGCTGCTCTCAGGAAAACAACCCAGCAGGCCAAGAAAACAGCAAATGAAAGAAGACTTCAGGAAGGACCGGGAGTGTATCTGCCAGGAGGAGAAGACACAGCCATCACTGTGTGGATGAAGACCAGGGCAAGGAGCATCCTCCTCCACTGATTTCCACTTCAGAGGGCAGTTGGGAAAGGGAAGGAATTTGACTATGGCACACACACAGAAATGAGTTTTGTTAACAAAAGAAAGTAAAACTACAGGTTATAAATCTCCAAGGAATTGATAGGATTTTTAGCTTCAATTCCAATGGAGAAAACTAAAGGAAACAAAACAGTCTGAGGTTCTCATGAGCATTTCTCAGATTTTCTTGTCATAGCTGATATTTTTATGAATAGTTAACATTTTCTGAGCACCCTGCCATGACTCCATCCTACCATTAAGTTCTCAGTGACCCAACGAGGTAAGTAATATCTTCCACTCAGAGACAAGGAAGGTGAGACTTAGAGCTTAGTTAATTTATCCAGGAATACGCCACCAGAAAACAACAAAGCCATGACCTAATCCAGGTCACTTTGGCCCCAAATCACTATACAACACTGACTTCTACATGGGCAAGAAAACAGGCAGCCAGTTGAACAGTAACAGCTCAGACTTCTACCCCATTACACAGCAGTGAGATGAGAGGCACATTTCATCCTCAAAGTAGACATGGCTTTAAGGAAAGAACATGTACAAACAGAATTAGCAACAGATGGGACTGAGGTTGGGAGCTCAAATCTCCTCTGAGCCTGTACCTTGATAGGGGAGTTAGTACAGGGCTGTACCACCAGGAGAATATAGGATCACACCATGTGGTCCCCAAAATGAGGAGACTAAGAATGGAGATGATGAGGGCTGGGGAGTGAGCTCGGAGGTTAGAGTGCTTGCCGCGCAAGCACAAGGCCCTGCGTTCGATCCCCAGCACCAAAAACCAAAACAAAACAAAAACAAAAATGAAAAAGAAAGGAAATGACGCATTTTATCCTCTATTCAGTGCCTGACTTCAAGTCATAAATCTTCCTGAAGACAGGCAGGGAGAGGATGTCCACAGATGAGGGCCTGGACACTTCCAGACCCTCCTCAAGAAAAGCAAAGGATTTCTACTTCCTGTCCCCTGGATGGTATTGATTTTAAAAGGCCTCCCAGAAAACCGCTGTGCTGACCGTCAGACACAGTTCCTCTATCCCAGGCCACTCACTGTTCAGCTTGGTGTGTATCTGCATTGATATCATTGCTATAACAAGCACTACAAGTCTGACACCAAGATCTTCTTTTACTTCTTCAAACTGTGTTGCTGGCTAGTTGTTTTATCTGCCCTACTTCATACTTCTAACTGAAACCTCCAACATTCGTAGAAACCAGAAACTTGCCCCTTTTAGGGAAATGAGAATGCTATGAGGGCTGGGGATTTAGCTCAGTGATTAGAGTGCTTGCCTTCTAAGCACAAGGGCCTGAGTTCGATCCCCGGCACCATAAAAAAAAAAAAAAGAGAATGCTATGAAATGCATTTAGAGTCAGGTGGCAAGGAAGGCGAAGATTCCACAGGTCCTGAGGTTTTGGCCACCCGTCCCAACCACTGGAAATTGCTGAATTGGCCCAAAGCAACTCAGAAACACAATCCTCCATAAAAATGCAAACTATTTCCTGCCCTTGGCTGGAATTCCGCCACTTTCCCAAGTGTTCCAGGGCATCTGTGAAAGACAAAGTCATGGACAGACCAGTGAAGGGAGAGGTCTGAGTTCTGGGCCTGGTTCTGCCTCTAACTGGCCACATGCACTCTGGACAGTTCTCGGTTTCATGCATAAAAGAAGGCATCTGTGAGAATCTTCCAACTGTGGGCCTACATGATCATGCTCTCCTCATTCGGAGCCTTCCCGAATCATCTTCACATGGCCCACTTATCCTATTCTGAAAGCTTACAAAGTCTTTACATGTTTCCTTTTTCCCAGAAGCGCCCACTCTCAGAATGGTATACTTGACTACCGTGGAGGTCATTTCTTCCTTGTCTAATGATGAAGGGACTAGTCACACAGTAAGTGGGCATTTGGGCCCGCCAGTGTCTCCAATTGCCTCAGATTCCAAAATGGACCACGCTTGTCACTCCGGCATCCTTCCACTTTGTCTAGGAGCCACATGGTCAAGAAGACTGAGCAGGATTAACTTGGCCACCAATTCCAAAAATGAGTAATGCTCTCTCCTCGCCCCGCCACAGGGATGGGTCTAAGGAGCCTAGCCTAAACCACTCACATCATGACATTCTTCTGGCCAAGGGGATTGGTTAAAAGAATAGGCACCTGATCTATTTTAGATCGTAAGCTAAGAGCCCTTGTGTTTTGAGACCACCTCAAAAGGATGACTCTCCATTTCCTGAGAGCTGCTGGAAGCCAATTTTCTTCCCCTCTTTCACAAAGAATGATGTTGAGATATGAAGCATAGAACCACTGTAGCCATTTGCTACTACTAGAAGAGCTGATGGAATAAGACAGAGACCAAGGCATTCTGGCACATGCCTGTAATCCCAGCACTCAGAAGGCTGAGGGAGGAGGCTTGCTGTGAATTCGATGCCAGCCTGGGCTACATGAGGAGATTCTGTCTCAAAACAAAAACAAGCAAATAAACAGAAAATGACAAACAGAAGAGGACAGGAGATATGGCTCCATGGGAGAACATTTGCCTAGCATGCTTGAGGCCCTGGGTCTGAGGCCCAGCGCTGGAAAAAAAAAGGCACAGGGGAGAGATATAAAGGCACCGAGTGTTTAATGACACTATCAAGCCGCTGAATCAAAACAATCCTGAAGGCCACTGCATTAGTTTGCTTGGGCGGCCATAGCAAAACACTACAGACCACAGGGATTAAAGAACAAAAATTTACTTCCCACAGTTCTGGAGACTGGAAGTCCAAGACCAAGGTGCCAGCTGGATTGGTTTCCTATGAGGAAGGCCGCACTCCTCGGCTGGCAGGCAGCTCTCCTCTGGCTGCTCTTCCCAGACTCTCATGTTGATGGCATCTCTCTGGGTGTCCTAGCCTCTTACAGGAACACTGCTCACTGGAGTAAGAGCCACCCTGACAGTTTCATGTCACCTTAATTACCTTTCTAAAGGTCCTGTCTAATTACAACTCACTGGCTAAATTTTTCTGTCACTTTTAAATTTATTATTTAAATTAATTTTATTTTTAACTGATACATAAAAAATAAAAATTGCTCATATTAATGAAGTAGCATGATGTTTCAATACACATGTACACTGTATAATATTAAACTATACAAATTCAAAATAAAAATAAAAAAAATCAAAAGGCCCTATCTCTGAATACAGTTGCATTCCGTTCCTGAGGGCTAAGACTCTGACGTACGAAGTTGGCGAGGACACAGTTCAGCCCACATACCCTGTCAATAAATCGCCTTCGATGCGTAAAGTCACTTCTGAACATGTTATCTGTTTCTTACAATGTAAATTCCCAATTGATATAAACAGACCAAAGACCTAGTTTCACCTTGAAGGCCCCCCAGTTAGCACCTGAGAGGGAAATCTGCCTCATGTTCTTACAGCGTCCACCAAAGACCTAGGTGGCTCTCCTTCCAAAGTCACTAACCAAGAGTTTCTCCCTCCAAGCTCAGCAATCACATGCAGCCTTCCCAATGAGACACTGAGAAGGTCCCACTCTATGTCCCTCCAAGGCAACACTAGGGATGAGGAAGATGGTGGCAGTGCCACATGGAAGTGGGACGTCCTCTTCAGTGCACCTTGTTACAGTAACTGTTTGAAAGTCAGTAAACTGATGGGTCCATCCCACCGATGGTCTTCAATGAGGGCTAACATCACAGATGTTATGTGCTTCATGACGGAAGTACCTGCCAACACCCAAGAAACACACTGGCAAAAAAATAAATATCAAACCTACAGCTAGTCAAACCTGTAGATCGACCTACCATTTTACATGAAATATATAGAATAGAGGAACATGTTGCAAAACACAATGGGAATACAGGCAGCAAAGTCTAGTGTGAAAACACCCTAGTACAAACCATTAATTCATTTTTTTGTATTAGCATTATTTTAATCACTGTTTTCCTCATGCAGTTTTATTTCCTTTATCATCATTAAGATTTTCATCTAAACAATCTGCCAAAACACATAATGTATTAACTCAACACAAATAAGTTACAAAATAAAAAGGGACTACAGAGGAAACCCATAGATTAAAAGAGACTTAAGGGACAGATCAACCAACTGTAGTGTGTGGATCTACTGGATCTTGATTCAAATAAACAGAAAAATATGTTTAAGAGATATCTCAGATCTGAATGTTGATTATGTGATATTATATTATGAAGGATCGTTCAATGTCTCGTAATACAGTTTGGTGGTTAGTATTTTTGAGTAGACCCTAATCTTTCACAGACATGCTCCTCAACTTACAATGGCATTGCATCCCAATAAACTCATCAGAAGTTGAAAATATGAATCAAAAATGCCTTCATTACACCTAACCTACCAAACACCACAGTTTAGCAAACAGTAGACTGAGTATTGCTTATTTACCTTTATTATCACATGGCTGACATAAAGTTGTGATTCGCTGCCACCGTCCAGCACCACAAGAGAGAATCATATGGCACATCCCTAACCCCGGGAAAGATGAGAAATCAAGTACAGCTTCCACTGTGTATGCATCATTTTCACACCACCAAAAATTCCTAATTCAGACCATCATAAGTTGGGGGCATCCATATAGGGATATAATTACAGATGGTAAAATACAATGCCAGATTTGTTTCAAAATAATCTGAAAAGGGGATTAGGAAAATGGTGGAAAAAAGAAGACTGACCACAAACGGTTTGTTGTAAAAGCTGGGTTAAACTCATTATGTTAGTCTTTTTTGTGTGTATATCAGAAGTTTTCATGATTAAACAAAAACGTTTTTCTTTAACGAATGAAATGGGCCCAAAGATGAAAGACAGTCTAAATTCTTTGCCAATACCATAATGTCATTTTCAGGACAGCATGCTTACTAAGTAACACATTTTACAAATTTCCCCAAGAAATGACCTTCACAGAATACTTTCAGTTGCCACATCTTCTTTTCAAATGTTACTGGGAACTTTTGAAACACAGGACACATACTCTCTATCCACAAGGTTGCCTTTAGAAGTTTTGTACAAAGAAAATACTATACAAATGCATAACAAACATAGATGATCTGTGTGTATATACTTGTTGATCCTAAAGCAACTGAAGTTTTTAGGAGCTTATTTACTCTGACTTCTAAAATTTTAATAGGGGAACATCTTCCTCAGCCTGACACAAAAGATAAAAACCATAATGATAGATTAGCTACACAAGAATGTAAAATTTTAATATAAATTGAACCACAGTATTTTCATATAACATACTAAGGGGAGTATTTACCAGATATGACAGAAAAGCAAAGTAATACTTTTAAATAAAAAAAGCTACATGTCTATTTTTTAAATTACAAAAAAAAACCCTTCTATTGTCAGTTACAATAGAAGATATGCAATTAAATTCAAATTTCAGATAAATAATAAATCAGTTTTTATTTGGGTCATACTAAAATGTTATTTGTTCAAATTTACCTGGACATTTTGTATTTTTTCAATGCTGAAACTTCTAAAGTAATGGCTGATAACTTTGGAAAATAACAAACCTCACTCATCATTATCCAAGGAGAGTAAGTATAATAGAAGAAAATGTTTATTATGTACTATTCATCTTATACAAAAGAGAGTTTGAAAATCCAGGTACTCATCACCCAATTAGAAACAAAAAACAGTTCTGATTCAATTCTAGCTTGCTTTCTTTCTTTTGGGTGTTTTTTTTTTTTTTTTTTGGTGTTGGGGATCAAACTCAGGTCCTTGAGCTTCCTAGGCAAGCACTCTACCACTAAGCTAAATCCCCAGCTCCAATTCCAGCTTTCTATGTGTTCCTCAAACATATTTCTCTCCCACCTCACCCTCACACCCTAGATAGCCAAGAATATGAACTTTGTATTTATCACTGCCTTTAATTTTCTCATGTTTTTTCATCTGTTTGCATCCCTAAGTAATGTATAGTGTTTTCACGCTTTTAATCTTTCTATGAACATAGCATGTGTATGTATTATTCTTTAATTTGCCTGTATTCACTCAACATTTTAATTATGAAATTGATCCATGATCATGAGTACAGCTTTAGATTAATCATTTTCAATCCTATGTAGTAGTCTATTATTTGGATATACCACAATTTATTTTTCTATTTTCTTATTGATGAGCATTTAGCTAGTTTCCAATGTTTTACTACCACCAAAGAATAGTAATATGAACATCCTTAAACATGTCTTTTCATATACATTTAAGTGACTTTCTCTAAGGTATATAATGGAGCAGAATTACAAGGCCAAGGAGTGTGTGCAACTTCAATAGCAACTCTCCAAAGTGACTGTACTAATTTATATTCCCAACACCATCAATAAATATATTTTTTACAGTTACATCCTGCTGGGGCTAATTGAAAACTCTTTAAAAGAGAGAGTTTTCAATTAGCCCCAGCAGGACATAAAAGCCCACTGAAAATGAAGAGGAGCCCTGGCACTAATCGTTAGTAGCCCTAAAAGTCAGCCCAGCAGGAGCACCAAACGCATCAGAAGGAGACTCTGTCGAAAGTTATTCAGTCATCAGGCTGGACTGAAACAGATTCAGAACAGATTCGGGGGGTGTTTTTTAATCACACACGGTTTAATCTCTCTTATTTCCTCTAAAATTAAAAGATGTTCATCATAAACAGAATTAGTTTAACGACTGCTAAAACACATCTCATAGTAATTGGGCAGCCTTATGCTAACTGCTACTACCTGTATTGTATCGTATAATCCACCCAACTTCTCCATGTATAACAGTATTTGCTTTACACAAAGGAGACCATACATTCTGCTTTGCTTTTTACTGTCCAATATATCTTTATAAGGAAAGAAAACATCTACATTTATTGAAAATTCCATTATTCAATAAACATTTACTAAGCACCTGTTCTGGGGCAGGATGGAGTCTATAAAGAAAATTAAGCAACTTCACCATAAGAGACTCCCACTCTAAAAGAATCTAACAGATGCAGGTTATAATCGTGCCCCCCCACAGCCACTGAACACGCACTTTCTGAGCCAGGTATTACACTAGATTCTACATGAATGTGAGAGGCAGAACAACGGCCTCCCAAAAATGTTTGGTTTCTAATTCCAATAATGCTTTGATAAATGACAAGGAAGAATTAAGGATATTGATGGATTAAGGGTGTAGCTGCTAATGAGCTAATTTTACATCAAGATTATTCTGCATTATCCAATGGATCTGAAATTATCACAAGAGTCCTTAAATGAGGAGGGGAGAGGCAGGAGATGGCTGGCAAGACAAGAAAGACTTGATTGGCTATTGCTGGCTTTAAAATGGAAGAGCCCATGAGCCAAGGACTAAGGGCAGATTCTGGAAGCTGAAAAGAATAAGAACATGAAATTTCCCCTAAACCTCTAGAGAGCAACTGAATCCTGATTTTTTTTTAGCTCTTTGTTACCCATGTCAGATTTCTGGCTTTCAAAAACGCACGTTGTTTAAGCCACTAATTTTGCAGTAATTGATCACCACAGAAATAGGAAGCTAATGCGATGAATATTATCCATTCTCCCCTCACCCCACTCTGAGACAAAGATGTTGTGACCTCCACCGGATAAATCAGGGAACTGAGAACCCAAGAGATTAAATGACTATCCCAGGATCAGAGCAGCAGATCCAGACTCTAACATCAGGCTGCGTGCATGCATATCTGTGCCGAGGCTGCCTCTGCTCAGTTGGAATTCAGAGCAGATGGAAACACACACTGGACAACACAGCACTGGAGGAGCATAGCACAGGAAGCTAAAGGAATTCTGTCTGTATGGGAGGACTGAAGGCAGCAACTGAAACTTTCAGTGATGAGCAGGATTTTGATGGACAGAAATGGGAGTGAAGGAAAGCCTAGCAGACAGAAGGCGGCTCAGAGCAGCCGAGGTCTGGGGCCAATGAAGGAGCCTTGGACGGCAAGTCTGGGCACGCTGGTCAGAGATCAGGGACGTCCACGTAGGAGCTACTAGCCACGTGTGGCTATTAACCTTTACATTTAAATTACAATTACACAAAATTAAAAATTTAGTTTCTAGTTACATTCACCACGTCAAGTGTTTGATAGCCTTATGTGGCTAATTTTGGAGAGTCCTGATCCAACTTTCTATGCTTGCAAAAAGTTCTACTAGGTAGCAGAGTGTCATGGTTTTTGACCTAGCCAGTGGCACAGTATACCCAAAGGAATGACTTATGTCCTTTAATAAGAACCCTCCCTTCGCTCTCTTGCTTATTATCTACTTTCATGTCCCCTTCCCAGAGGCTTTGCAGAACTTTTCAAAAACAAATGCAGAGGGGGTTGGAGATTTAGCTCAATAGTAGAGCACTTGCCTAGCAAGCACAAGGCCCTGAGTTCGATCCCCAGCACCCAAAAAACAAAACAAAGAAACAAATGCACAATAAACGTCCATGAAAATTATTTAGAGCTCCCAGCACTGTTTTAGAGATGCTTATCTAGTTCTAGAGATAAACCATTCTGGGAAGTAGGTCCAGTTTTTGTCCACTGTCAATATTTTACAAATCATCCCTTGTAGAATCTAATCTATGCCATAGTATAAAATGACTTTTGGGGAGGGGCAAAGTTGCTTACAAGCATAGGGTATGTGTCAGGTTTCAATGTAGCTGACATGTTATCCCATGGAAACTCACCCAGTCCTGGTCCTCTTGATGGGGAGATGGGCTCCACAGAGACCAGGCGGCTCTGCTCTGGGCTCAAGAAAAGAGGGGCTGAGATCAACCAAGGCAATATCCTTGAAGTACAAAGAGCTCCACACTTAACAAGCTTAGGTGATGGCCAAAGGTAAGGTTATTTGGGGACCTGGCAACTGAATGCCAAATAACATCAGATGCAAAGCAAAATCCAATTAGTTGCTGTAAGGACCTGCGTTACTTTGGGTCTTTATAGAAGCGGCTGGAAGTATTCACGGAGATCCAATTCTGTTATCCCCTCGGTGACTCACAGCTGCGCAGAACATGTACTGTGTACAATGCTAACTCTGTTTGGCAGCCCTCACCAGCAGCTACGATCGATTTCTCATCAGCAACTCAACCCTTGTCCTCTCCCAAACAGCTCCGCGGTAACAAACACAGAAGAAGGGGCCCTCGGCACTGACCTTCCCCACCCCTAGTGGCAATGCCAGAACTTGGCTGCTGAAACAATAAATCTCTATGTGGTCTGGAGAAAAAGGGTGCCCTGTACCTGCTAAGGAGGGCCATGCACCCACCCTGAGCCCCTGCAAAGTGGGGAGGGGGAAGGACATAGGGATGATGACAGGCGTCAACTAGAAACAGGCCTCCCCGCCTCCACCCACTACCTCACTACCTCCACCCCCACTAGCAAATCAGGCTTTGGAGCCGCATCTGGTAGTGAATGGTTCTACATGCCAGCTGGGGGTTCAGATGCACAGGGCAGACCCCCTGAGCAAGACTTGGGAAGACTGCCCACTGCCAGCTGGGCTGAGGCTAGCTGATATCCATATTTATGCCAGGGTCTGGGCCTGCTCTGGGTCTGACTGGCCAGTAACTGAAACAAAAGCCAATAATCATTCCCCAGTGGGGTACTTTAGATAGGGCCACATCCACATCTGGAAAGGGGGAAGGGGAAGCAGAAGGAGGCAAGGAAAGAATGCCTGACTCCAGGAATTTGTGTTTGACCTCAGGTGCAAAGAACTGAATTAATTGTAATCCTTGGTTCATGACACACTCAACACTGATTTATGCAGGGCCCACTCTTATTTTTTATTTAATCAGCTATTAGACCTTTAATAATGGACAAATACCTTCAAATTCACTCTCCCTCTCCCCATTAAAGGTAAAGTATTGACACTAATTCACACTAACCATGTGGTTTCCCCATCAGTCTAGCTCCCTGCCTTATCCTGACTTCACACGAGTCCGGAGCCATCATTACTTTTCCTTTTCATATCATTTTATGGTAGCTATCTGTATTTCTTAAAAGTTTTTTAATTTTAGTTATTTATAAGTTCATAAAGGATGTTATGTTGCACCTTTTGATATATTTCTTGTTATTTAATATTTTATTCATCACTAATTTTGCATCTCACTTGTTTATTTGTCTGGGCTGAGTATAATTTTTCACTTTGTGAATTCATCAGTTTATTGTTCTTCCCTCTGACTGCTGAGTATGTGGGCTTCTTCTAGTCGGTGGCATCATGAACACAGTCAAACGTGTCTCCTGTGGGGTGTAAATTTGTCTTGGGCTTACACACCTAGGAGTAAAATCACTGGGCCAAAAGAAAGGTAAATATTCAACTTCAAGAAATAATGAGATGATAGCAAAGATTTTTCCATTTTGATTGCATTGTCTATAGATTCCAAGATGACTGTTTCTCTTCCTAGCCTCCTTGATTTTGTTTCTCTAATTTCATATCAGCTCTATCAAAACATTTTTTTTTTTATTTTATCAAAACATTTAAATCAGGTTCTTGGACTAACACCTAAGCAGTATCTCAGATAAATCCCTCCATATGGAAAAGAAAAGTTCTTGTTGGACACACAGATTATAGGAAGTACATCCATGTAGAGCAAGGGCCCACCTTGGTCCAGACACAGGTCAGGTTAGTCCAAGGAAAGGAACAGCCTGGAAGCCACTTCACTTTTGGCAAACACACAATATGAAAAGGGACTGAGGAGCAGTTAAATCCCCATCCAAGATCACTTGTTCAGTCCTCCCTCAGCCTTTCCATAACCATCACACGTACTAATTTTTAAACAAAGAACAAAACCCTAAAAATGGAAACCCCAGCATGTAAGTAACCAATTTCAGGTTTAAATGAGAGCAGAGATCCAGGCTGGCTGTCACTATACAGTCCAATTCATCTCAATAAATATGGACAGAATGTTTTACAATGTGACAAGGACACTGATGAGTAAGATCTCTACTCTGCCCTCAAAACGTCTGGAAGCCCACTCATGCAATAAACCAAGATCAAGCATGAAGAAGCCAAGAGGTAACTTTGTGCTGAGAAGATGAAGATGCTGGCCTGATAGGATGACACTCACTGTAGAAGAATTAGAAGGTAGAATTAAAGAGGACCAAATACAGAAGTTATTCCAAGGTAAGATTTATGGATTATAATCAAACGTTAGAAACAGCAGATTTCTGGGGGGCTGGGGATTTAGCTCAGTGATTAGAGTGCTTGCCTTGTAAGCACAAGGGCCTGAGTTCAATCCCCGGCACCACCCAAAAAAAAAAAAAAAAAAAAAAAAAAAAAAAAAAAAAAAAAAAAAAAAAAAAAAGAAACAGCAGATTTCTTAGAGAATAATGTTGGAGCTGGACTTCAAAATGAACCAAGTAACCAAGAGGAGAGAGAACAGTGAAAGAATATACTGAAAACAATTGTGAAATCAATTTCTGACTCAAACCTCTCAATCTCCTCATTTCCTCCTCTCTCTCAAACTTCTTAAATCTTTATTTCCTGCCTCTGGTCATATTAAAACAGTAAAAAGTGGAACCTGTGGATCACCATTACACGTACATTACCTGTATTTATTTGTTCATTCCACGAAGACCAACAGGGTAAGTCTCTCCCCTACCCTGAGTTCTGGGGATGCAGGGACGGACAAGATGGGCTCACTCCCTGCCCTCACCCTGCTCCCTGTCCTCAAGGGCAGATGGAAGATTAACAACCACAGGCAGTGACTTGGCCTGACCATCAGCCTGACTGCATCAGCCCAGGAGGGCCCTCCCCCGCTGCATCCTCTACTGAAACAGTTTTCAGTAAATCGTGCGGGATTAAAGAAATGGCTGCCTGCTCTGTAATTAAAAGAATCCTGACCAGCATCCCAGGTAGCCAAGCGGCTGCTCAGAGCCGAAAGACCCCAAAATCAGGTGCTTCCTATATAATAGCCTCCAATCTGATACTTGATAGCTGCTGGTTTCTAGAGTCAAACAAATGTCAGGAATTTTATGAAGGAAGGCAGGAAGCAAATAAGGGGGCAAGGATTGGGGTCCAGGCCTCAGGGGAGCTCAATTAGTGAGCCAGATAAAGTTAACCAAGAGGGCATGTTCTTGGTTTCCTAGAAAGCCAGCTGGAAAAGATGCCAATCTTTAAGCCTCTGTCACTCAAAAGATTAACAGAAGGGACCTGGGGTGCCCAAAGGGAATTCCATTACAAGCCAGATGTTTCTGCTGTTCCTCTAACGCCATCACTCTCAACCACAGCTACACTTCTGGGGCTACCAAGAAGCCACAGAAGAGATATATAGAGTCTTTTGTGAGATAGATGGAAACTCAAACATTACTCTCTACTGGCATGGACGACAAAAAATATCATTAGCACTTTCTCCTCAGACCTGTCTGATGCATCTGGGGTCAGGGCTTTCGCACTGAGTCATCTGTTCCTTTAACAGGAATGGCATCCCGGTCTAGGCGAACACTCCCTGCAGTTGCCAGGTGGTGGAGAAAGCACACAATCTCTAAGCCCACTTAAACTACAATTTGGCTCCCAGAGCCACATTTAGGGACCATGAGTGATTCCAGCAAGTCCCCATTACCTTCCCTGAGCTTTGTTTCCTCTTCTGCAAAACGGCACCCCCAAAAATCTATCTTCTCATTCTTGCCAAGCATAAGAGGTCATGTAAAGTGACCAGACCAAATGTGCCTGTATGGTAGCTCTTACGGTTGCCTATGAGTGTATGTGACAACGAGGTAACCACATGCTCAAGACGGCAGCTTCCCCTTCGTACTCTCTCAACACACATGTGTCTGCTCGTGTGTGTGCATGTGTGTTTGAGAGAGAGAAATGAGAGAAAGAGAAAGATGTAGTTGGGGTATATACAAGCCTATTTAAAGTTCCTACTTATGCTCCACCACTTCTATGAAATTAATAAACTAAAGAAGTTTTCTGTTTTCCCCTAAGGTCTCTGGCTTTTCCCTAAGAGTTGCTTCCTCCAATTTCAGGAGGCAGGGAAGGAGAGCCATATGGCTTGAGATGTTAGACATGCCCGGCAGCAAACGAGTCCCCCACCATTTGTCAGAGGGCCTCTCTCCTTTCGACCCTCCTGTGGGCGGGCATCCAGATTTCAGTCGGGGTGCTCTGGTCTGCATCTCTGTCTTGACTGGTCCTAATTATTGGAGGGAACACTATGGCTCGCCTGACCTCAGAGTTTAAGAGTTTCAAGTCCTAATATCAAACCAAGCAGCTTCATTTAAAAGGCATCCTCATCTGCATCCATAAAAGTCACTCCCAGAGCCCCGACTTGCCCCAGCTTTGGGAATGCCTGCTGTCGAGGATTTATGACACGCCCTGGATCTAATCTGCCGCACTTTAACTGCTGCTGTTGCACATCTGGTCATAAAAGCAAGGGCTGGCCCAACACGGGGACAAACACTTTTCTTTCCTAAGAGGCTGCAAATCTGATCTCACAGTGATAGCTGGGATCGGATGTAATCGGCTCGGCATCTTGGCAGTCATTTAAGGTACACCAGACTTTGCAAGGCTCTTTCTCCACACACGACAGCTATAAAGATGATCTTCATATAGCAAAATCTATGAATAAAGAAGCTACAATCTGAACAGGTGGTAATGGGGCTAACTAGCATCCAGGAAATGAGCCCCACGCATATCCAGGAAAGAGAGCCCATACTGGCTAAAGAGGCAACTTTGTTTCCACAAAGATCCTAGTTACCTCAGAGTGACTGGGCAAGCAGGTATCCAGAAAGCCCGACCTACAGGCTGCTTGGCCAGAGATGGCCTGGATTAAGTTTGGCCACGTGAACCACCAGGTGGTTTAATAGTACATTTTTAAGGCAGTGAAATTCTTTATTAGACCAATTGGAGGGTGTTGGGGAGAGGAATAATCTAGAACAGAAATAAACACAACCTTGCCGGTTCCAGGAGATTTTACAATGCCCTGGACAGGCTGTCCTGTGCACAGAATTGGCACGTTTCACGTCGTTCAGAAACTCCAATCGGGCCAAGGTTCAACAAATAATCCAACTTCCCAGCACTGGGCCCAGGAAGAGACCCTCAAACACTGAGCACCTCTTCCAAGCTCTCCGCAGCAACCCCCTCCCCCCTCCTCCCCTCCTCCAGGGCTGGGCCGGCAGGAGGGAGCATTAAAATTATCTGCCGCAGGTTTTACGAGCAGCGTTCGCTTTTTAAAACAACAACAACACAAAGTCCTTGTGTGGCTCGCGGGTAACCTAAAACTCTCCAAGCAGAGCTGCCCGCCCCCCCGCCCCGCCTGCGAAGAACGCCAGCGCGCCGGGACGGGCGCAGCCTAAGACCGCAGGGCAGCCCGACTTCAGTGAGCTCCCCTCGGACTCAGGAGGCGCCTTTGGGGGGTCCTGGGGCAAAATGCCGAGGGAGAAGAAATTGGAACAGAAAACCCAGCAGTGACAGTTGGGGGAGAGGGTCGGTATTGGGAAAAAAAAAAAAAAAAGCGGAGGTGGGGGGCAATGGCAGAAATTTTGATTCAGCCACTTTTCCAAGCCCGCAGGGACCGGACAGCGCGGGGGAGCTAGCGACCTGACACCTCCTCCCCGCTTCGGCGCCCCGAAGGAGCCGCCCAGCGACCCCGTCTCCCTCCGCAGGTGGGCGCGCGTCAGGGGCGCACTTACCCTGGGGCCCGTGGTGCGGTGGCCGCGTGCCAGGGACAGCTGCGCCAGCACGAGCAGCAAGTGGGGCGTGAGCAGGCGAACGCCGCGCGCGGGGAGCATGGTGCCAGCCGGGCCGGGGTCGCGGGCGGGGCGGGCGCGCGCCGCGCTGCCTTCCTGCCTGGCTCGGCTCGGGGCCCTCGCGGCGGCGGGAGCGGGCGGCGGGTGTGTGGCGGCGGCTTGCGGAGGCTGCGGCCAGACGACACGGTCATGAACGGCGACGGCCGGGAGCCGGTGGAGCGCGGGCGTGTGCTCTGCGCGCGGCGTCCGCTGCGCTCGGAAGGGCCGCGGGGCAGCAGGTTGGGCGCCGGAGCACGGGCCATGGGAATTCCCGTTATAAACCCCCGGGAGCGGGGGCGGGCCCGGCGCGCCTGACGGACGGCCCGAGCGGCCTGTAGCAGCCGACGCGCGGGCAGGTGAGAGCCAATGGGAGAGGGGCAAGGGGGCGGCTCGTCGTCGGCCCGCACCCGGGAGCGACCCTCGCTTGCTGCGCCGCCGGAGGGGGCTCCTGGAGAGCTGGGATAAAGAGTAACTTTCTCTTGAACTCTTGCGCCCGAGGTAGCCTAAACGGGTTCCAGCAGCCTTAAACCCACCCGAACGCTCACCTGGCTGGCGCTTTTTCGCTCAAGTGTGTGAGTTGTCAGAAGGGCTGCCTTGCAAGAGGCGGGGAAAGCACTTAGAGCCCCATTCTTTCCGACGACAACGCTGGGGCACGGAGAGATCTGTTTCCCCGCCGCGGCAACCCCAAGGCCAGCGGGCTGTGACCCGCGGTGAGAGTAAGGCGTGGGGGCGATCGCTGCTGTCCACGGAGCTCCCTGGGTGTGACACCCGAGGTCCACAACGGTCGCCCCAAAAACTCCCGAGGGGACAAGTTGAAGGGTCGTTCGACGGGGACCCAGGTATCCCGGCACCCCACTGAACTGGAGAGCCAGGGGACAACTTCTCTGAGGCCTCGCACCCTGGGAAAGGGACTCAGAGGAGCCCTGGTCCCTGGGCGGGGTGGGGGGGTACTAATGGGAGGGGTAGTCTGTAGGTGCAGAGACCCCAGAAAAGGGTCGGAGGAGGGACGCGAGGTCTCTCCTGGGTGCTTAACTGCATGGAGAGGAGAGCCGTGATTATCTTCTCAGGGTAGTGCTTTGCTTCTCCCGGTGTGAGCCACTTGCTCCAGGTGGAGAGATTTTCTCCAGGCTGGCAGCCCAGTGTTCCTTGTCCTCTCCTCCATGTCTGTCCCGAGAGGTCCTGACAAAGACTAGCTCTGCTCCCCGGGGCTTCTCTTCCTGGATTATACGAACAAGCTTCCCAAGCTTCCTTCCCATCGACTCCGGCGTTCAGCTTTGTTCTCCCCCATTCTGGCCCAATCAGCCTCCACGCGGCAGCCAGTTACCAATCTAAATAGCAAGCCTGGCTGAACGCACCTGTCCCTGCTTAAAGGCTTTGCCCCTCCCCACTGTTCTTGGACAAAAGAGCCCAGACTGGGTGCTGGAACAAGAACGAAGTACTTGTGGTTCTCCCAGCAAAAATGAAGAGCACCTCTAAAAGAACTGTCACCTTCCCCTACTAGGAAATCAGTGCAGTGGTCAGTCTCTGTGGAGCTCGACAACTGGGGTTCAATCTTGGGTCTGCCACCTAGTGGTCTAATCTTGAACAAGAATTTACTTGTTACTGAGGTTCAGCTTTCCCTTCTGTAAAATGGGGATAAAAATTGTATCCCTGCCAGGAATTGTTGCCAGGATTAAAGGGAATGGAATGTGTAAAGCCTTTAGAATGGTCAAGTTAGAAATAGTGCCCTCTGTCATTTGAAGAGAACACACGAATGCTCTGTCTCATTTATCCGCAGAATGATCTTGTGAAGTAGGGCGGACGTCCCTTCTTAGAGATAGGTAAATGGGCATTCCATGAGATTATGACTTGTGTGCCCTCATTTGCCAGGTCAGTGATCGAGCTGAGTTTCTAGGCCAGAGTTTTGAAGTCTAACCCTGTCTCTGTCATGTGAGGACTTCATTCTCACGTGCCAGAGTTTTACACATTGCCTGTGGGGCTCATCGGGGATTTCTTTGGTAGCCTGCAAGGTAACTCAGATTTCTAGGCTTCACTGAGCTTCAGGGAAGCCGGTATATACAGCAAGGGTCAGGCCTCCCTGGAAATGGCCTCTGTGACCGAGCATCCTGGGAATGTGTGACACTGGTTCAGTGCCACACCTTATGCAGCACGTGTAGCAGTTTCCACGTGCCCTAAGAGCTCACCAGCCAGGGCCCTAACAGGATGGAAACATCGCCATCAGGCTCAACGGCCTGGCAGGTTTCACCTCAATTATCTGGCCACGTGTATCCATCAAACTGGGTAACTTCTTTCTGTTCTACTGAGGAATCTGCTGGCCTAAGGAAATATGCTTGAGATGCCCTCCCACCGTTATCTGGCAGTAAAAAGCACTCAGGGAAAACACATTGCAATAGTCCTTTCCATCCCTAACACCAAATGCTGCTCTCCAGCCAGAAAACTTATTTCCAAGTGATCACTGGTCCAAAAGTGGACATTATTCTGGATTTCAACCATAGCTTAGTTTAAAATATGAGCAATTGCTTTCCAGTCATTCTGCTCAGCAAGTATTTTCTTTCCCTGTGGTTGGCATGCAGGGCCTGTTGTAACCATGGCCATCATTCAAATGATGCATTTTCTTTTCCCAGCTCCTCCTAAGCCCAGAGAAGGTTAGAAATTCCAGAGAACTTATAGTCCCAAACAGCATCTCTCTGCCAGGCTTAGGCCTCTGATCCAAGCAAAAAGTGAAATTGACAAGCTCTTTCTTTCCCTGGAGGTCAGGTTTGTGATCCAAAAATAAATCTAGCTCTCCTGGCAACTGGTCTGTCCAGTTTCAGCCATACTCCTTGTCCTGTGGGACTTCTGTTTGCAAGTAGATATTTCAGTAGAACCTCAAATATTTAGTATGAGTGAGGAACACCAGTTTCATAAATATATCTGTGTTCCTGTGTAATTCAGAGGAATTCTGCCTTCTCTTGTATTCAGAATAGTACCTTTCTGTTCATTTTAACAAGCACTTTAATGCAGCTTCTTCTGTACTAAGACATTGTTCATTGTTATGAGGGATCTTTGGACCCACACCCTGTCCTCTGAGAGGCTGCAAACTAATTAAGAGAGAGAGCAGACAGATACCCAAAGCCCACATTTAAGAGCCAAGCTTGCACTGTGTTTGGGAGCTCAGAGAATGAAGACCCACTGTAGACCTAAGGGGAAGGAAGGCCTTGTGAAGGTGGGAGACCCTGAGTGAGGCTCTGGAGTACAGTGCTTCTCCAGTGTAAACACACCATGATTTATGTTTGAGTCATTCATTACAATAGCTGTCTAAGGTCCAAGACTTGCCAAATATACTACTGAGTGCAGGATCTTGGGACACTGTCTTAGTTACTTTTCTCATTGCTGAGACAAATACCTGACACCCAAAGTTACAGGAGGACAGGTTTACTTTGGCTCACACAGTTTGTAGAAGTTTCAGTCCGTAGTCCACTGGCTCCAAGGCAGAGTGGCATGGCAGAGGTGCATCACAGAGGAGAAACAGAAAGCAAGGCAGGTGGAAGGCAGCCAGCAGTGAAGTAGCAAGCAACAAGCAGCAAGTGACAGGCAGCAACCCTCTTTCTGTCCCTTACATGCTATTCAGGCTACATACCCTTAAGGTAGGTAACACTCACACCCAGAGTGGGCCTTCCCATTCATTATCCATACTCAGAACTATGCCAAACCAATCAGTGGACTAATTGAGTAATCACATGCTCTTAATCCCAGTATCACACACTGTAGATCCAGCCACCTCTGAAAAAGTCCCGTCTATGACCACATCAGGCTTTGGGGGGACATCTAGACACAAGCCATAACAGACACCAAGAATACTGAGTTCTAGCATGGGGCTGGCAAAAAAAACAGACCCAAGGACCAATGGAGCAGATTAGACGATGCAGAAACATGTCCAAACACTCTCAGTCACCTTATCTTTGACAAAGGGGCCAAACAACCTCACTGGAAGAAACACAGCCTCTTTAATAAATGGTGCTGGAAAAACTGGCTCTCCACATGCCAAAGGTTAAAACTAGACCCATATCTTTCCCCATGCACTAAGCTAAAATCAAAGTGGATCAAAGACCTAAATATTAAAACAGAAACACTAAATCTGCTGGAAGATAGAATAGGTAGAACTCTTGAAGGCATAGGTGTAGCAAAGACTTTATGAGCAAATCCCAAATTGCCCAGGAAATACCACAAAGAATCAACAGCTGGGATCTAATCTTATAAAAAAGCTTTTGCACAGCAAAATAAACCAACAACAGAGCGAAGAGACAGCCCACAGAGTGGGGAAAAATTTTTGCCTGCTATTCCTCTGACAAAAGACTAACATCTCGAATATATAAAGAACTCAAAAAAATCAGACCCCTCAAATTTAAAGACCCAATCCAAAAGTGGGCAACAGAAATGAATAGAAACTTCTCAGATGAAGTAGAAACAGCAAATAAACATATGAAAAAATGTTCAACATCACTGGTCATTCAAGAAATGCAGATTAAAACCACACTGAGATTCCATCTCACTCCAGAAAGAATGGCTGTTATCAACAAATAAGCCAATAACAAATGCTGGAGGGGCTCTGGGGAGAAAGGAACCCTTCTCCACTGTTGGTGGGAGTGTAGACTGGTGCAACCGCTATGGAATCAGTGTGGAGATTCCTCAGGGAACTTAGGACTAAAGGTTCTATTTGACCCAGTTATTACCCTTCTTGATATCTTTCCAAAAGAATTAAAAGCATACCACACCTATATATGCACACCCATGTTTATAGCAGCACAGTTTATAGTAGCGAAATCTTGGAAACAGCCCAAATGCTCATCAACTGAGGAATCGATAAAGAAAATGTGGGTTTTTTATACAATGGAGTACTACTCTGCCATAAAGCATGATAAGCTTGAGATTTTTCTAGGTAAATGGATGCATCTTTAGTCCACACTCTTAAGTGAAATAAATCAGACACACTTGTTTAAATACCACATTGTTTCTCTGGTGTGAGAAACTGAAAGTGTAAATAAAGACTAAAATGTATTATATTGGGAAAGGGAAGAAGGTGTTCAAATAGGAAAGGAACAAGGGAGGGGGAGGGGGAAAGGAAAGGAGGGACAAGAGAAATAGGGAATAGAAGGAAAAAAATAGAAAACGAAACTTTTGTAAATAAGGAGAGGAGGGGGTGAAAGGAGGGGAGGGGGATGGGAAAAAAAGAAGCAACGCGATATATCATGTACAGGTACAAATCCCCTATGATGAATGTTATCACTATGTACATCTAAAATGTACCATTAAAATATAATTTTAAAAAAAGAATAGAGTTTTTTATCTAGATGTATGACTATTTTGCTGTAACCTTAGCATTTTGCTAAGGCAGGGTTCTCTAGAGAAACAGCATCAATAGAGGGGGAAATATATATGTATAATTATGCAAGGGATTTATTTGATAGGTTTCCAGGATCAAAATCGGGATAGTCTACAATGACCGTGTGCACTTTGGAAAGCCAGAAGTTCCAGGAGCTGCACAATGCAATAAGCTGGAAGCCACAGAACAAGAGGGATCAAGGATGCGGTGCCAGTCTGAAGGCCTAGAAGCTCCTTGGAAAATCACTAGTAGGAATCCACATGGAAATGCTGAAGAAGATGCGCTCTAATGTCCACAGGTGATGGCAGCAGATACTCATCGGAACAGAATGGAGCTTTCCAAATGCAAGCTGACCCTCGCCTTCCTCTTTCCTTCCACCTGGACTGCAAGCCTATTGGACTGTACCACCCACAGTCAGGGTGGGTCTTCCCTCCTCCATTTGCTGGTTTGCATGCCAATCATCTCTGAAAACATCCCCCCACAGGCACACCCAGAAATGTGCTTCACTAATCTTCTGAAGCTTTCTTAATCCAGTCGAGTGGACAATCATGATTAAAGGTCATGGAAGGTAATGTTGGGCCTGTTATGCAGAGGAAGCTGACCTACAGAAGTTAATCTTATCAAGACCACACTTCAAACTGTCAATCTATGTGACAAACATAGAGTGACAAAAAAAATCTAGAAACTTCTCTCTTTTGTACAAAGAAGACACACGATTTAAAATCTTCAACCAATATTTTCTTTTCTATCTCATCCACTTTCTAAACAATTGCCTACAGGATTTTTCTACTAACAAATGATTTTGAGTAAATTTTGCCCAAAGATCTAAAATGAATATTGTCATATGTCTTTATAGCAAAATAGAGTGGTCTAGGCTTTTGTCCTCAAACACTCTGTAATTAAGTTTGTCTTGTTGAGTGACTAACTGGATGAAAATACCATGTTTCCTCCTCTTAAAAACATATTTTTAAAACATTAATTCTCGACCGTGAGAAAGGTCATCTAGGGCCCCATCGTTTGAGGACTCAGAGGTAATATGTATCTCGTTTTGTACTCACTTTTTGTTTGTTTGTTTGTTTTGTACTCACTTTTATCATTTGTCTAGACTCTACTGCCTCATTAAATTCATCTTCCCCCTTATCTAATAATTATATAATCACCTTCCTCTATCAACCTTCTTCTTTTTGCCACAACAGGCAGAGACTAAGAAACAGATTTCTCAACTCTGTTCATTGAAATCCAAAATCACCCCAGTCTCATTTTACGTGCTTGTAAAGGAAATGTAATACTTTAGGCAACATGGCAGGGAAACTCAAGGATGATAAAGTTCCAATAATTTATTGTCCTCTTCCATCATAAGTGACCCCATCATTCTTCCATTTTCTCATTTTAGTCTTCTTCAGCTTTGCTGGGAATAAGACAAGAGATGATGAAGTGATTTCTAAAGGACAAAATAAGTAAATATTTTCCCATATAGGAAAAAATAAGATCACTGAGATCTAATAATAAGGCTTCAATGTCATAATTACAAGACAAAATGAGTCTTATTCTATCTTTTTAAAATGAGTAAACTCTATTGGTATACATTGGAAGGTGACTCAGAAAGAACACTTGTTAAGCAATATTGGTCCTTACGAAAGTTAAAAGTGCTTTTTAAAAAATCATCTCAAATTGGGTCCAGTGGGCGCTAATAGTATTAACACAACCAGCTGGAGGCCCTGGAAAGAGCAGCACCCACACGAACCAAAGGAGACACTGAGTTTGCCAGCAGCTTCCTAACCTCACATAACCTTCCGGTCTCTGCCCGGAGCCTTCCTCTGGCTGCAGGCATGTGCTCGTCCTGTACACAGGGCTGGTCAGAAGTGCCTGGAAAGTAATCATCTCTCAAATGATCGGGAACCAGAATTAATGGACAAATTCCCCCGCTTCCTCACTGATCCACAAGGCAGTCCTGTGTTGTGTTCCATACATTTTCTCAGTGGACCCCCATCACGATTGAGCCCAAGTTGTCCACAGTTGTAGCTCTCTCACCGATGGACCCTTAATTGGCTTTCCCTCTTCCCTGTTGCACCTCCCCACCTCCTACCATGCTTCCTTGGATCATCTCTAAGCATGCTACTTGCACAGAAATTCCTTGTCTTAGAATCTACCACTGGGAGACATGTGTGAATCCCCACATCACGATAAAGAAGCTATAGTTCCAAGTATCATCAGCAGGGTTGCTTTGTCTCTACCTGGAGGCCTTGCACTAGACCCCATCAACCCAGAAGAGAGAACAGTGGACTGATGGAAGCAATCCATCCAGCAAGGAGACTTAGGTAAGGATGGTAGACTGCGGTTTAGGAGAAACAATGCTTTTAGGGATCATTAGAATAAGAATCTGCCTAAACACATCAGAAGTATTTATCTATTTGATAAAAAGTTGGAATGGCCTCCCAGAGGTGAAGGATAGACAGTCTTGTTGTAGCTAAGAAACGACCTGTGTAGTAAACTAGCTGTGGGCTTGGAGATGCAGTACTTGGGTTCTAATCCAGGCCTCTGATATCACAGCCACTTCCCTCAAAGGGGATTGTGTCTTCAAAAGTGGCTGGGAATCAGAATGAAATCATAGGCTGTAGGAAAATGCTCTTCAGGGGTTAACTTGTGTTTTGAATCTTTAGGAAGACAATTTGCCAGCTACTTTAGAATATAGGCAGGAGCACGCAAAAATCCTCAATAAGATACTGGCAAACAGAATGTAGCAAGTTATCAAGAAGATTATACACTATGACCAAGTAGGATTCATCCCAGGGATGCAGGGATGGTTCAACATACGCAAATCAATAAATGTGATACACCATATTGACAGAGCCAAGGGCAAAACCCATATGATCATCTCAATAGATGCAGAAAAAGCATTTGACAAGGTCCAACACCCATTCATGATAAAAGCCCAGCAGAAAATTGGAATAGACGGTCTTTATCTCAACCTGATAAAAGCCATCTATAACAAACCAACAGCCAACATCATACTAAATGGTCAAAAACTAAAAGCTTTCACTCTAAAATCTGGAACAAGACAAGGATGTCTGTTCTCACCACTCCTATTTAATATAGTTCTGGAAACATTAGCCAGAGCAATTAGATAAGAGAAAGAAATAAAAGGAGTAAGGATAGGAAAAGAAGAAGTTAAATTATCATTATTTGCAGATGACATGATACTCTATACAGAAGACCTCAAAAACTCCACCAAAAGACTCCTAGATTTAATAACCAAATTCAGCAATGCAGCTGGGTACAAAGTCAACACTCAGAAGTCAATAGCATTCCTGTACACAAACAACAGACTCACCAAGAGAGAAATTAGGGAAACAACACCTTTCACAATAGCATCCAAAAAAATGAAGTACCTAGGAATCAATCTGATGAAGGAAGTAAAAGATCTATACAATGAAAACTACAGTACTTTGAAAGAGGAGATTGAAGAAGATATCAGAAAATGGAAAGATATCCCTTGCTCCTGGGTAGGAAGAACCAATATAGTGAAAATGGCCATACTCCCAAAACTGCTATACAGATTTAATGCAATCCCAATTAAATTACCCATAGCATACCTCATAGAATTAGAGAAGACAATCCTAAAATTCATTTGGAACCAAAAGAAACCTAGAATAGCAAAAGCAATTCTGGGCAACAAAAGCAAAGCAGGGGCCATCACAATCCCTGACCTAAAACTATACTACAAAGCTACTGTAATAAAAACAGCATGGTACTGGCACAAAAACAGACCCCAGGACCACTGGAACAGATTAGAAGATGAAGAAACAGGTCCAAACACTCTCAGTCACCTTATCTTTGACAAAGGGGCCAAACAACCTCACTGGAAGAAACACAGCCTCTTTAATAAATGGTGCTGGAAAAACTGGCTTTCCACATGCCAAAGGTTAAAACTAGACCCGTATCTTTCCCCGTGCACTAAGCTAAAATCAAAGTGGATCAAAGATCTAAATAAATATTAAAACAGAAACACTAAATCTATTGGAAGATAGAATAGGTCGAACTCTTGAAGACATAGGTGTAGGCAAAGACTTTATGAACAAATCGCCAGTTGCCCAGGAAATAGCACAAAGAATCAACAACTGGGACTTGATCTTGTTAAAAAGCTTTTGCACAGCAAAAGAAACTACCAACAGCGAAGAGACAACCCACAGAGTGGGGAAAAATTTTTGCCAGTTATTCCTCTGACAAAGGACTAACATCTCGAATATATAAAGAACTCAAAAAAATCAGACCCCTCAAATTTAAAGACCCAATCCAAAAGTGGGCAACAGAAATGAATAGACACTTCTCAGATGAAGAAGTAGAAACAATAGACAGACATATGAAAAAATGTTTAACATCACTGGTCATTCGAGAGATGCAAATCAAAACAACCCTGAGACTCCACCTCACTCCACAAAGAATGGCTATTATCAACAAATCAGCCAATAACAAATGCTGGAGGGGCTGTGGAGAAAAAGGAGCCCTTCTCCACTGTTGGTGGGAATGTAGACTGGTACGACCACTATGGAAATCAGTGTGGAGATTCCTCAGGGAACTAGGACTAGAGATTCCATTTGACCCAGCTACTCCACTTCTTGGTATCCTCCCAAAAGAATTAAAATCATTATACCACAGAGATATATGCACACCCATGTTTATAGCAGCACAGTTTGTAATAGCTAAATCATGGAAGCAGCCCAAATGCCCATCAACAGCAGAATGGATTAAGAAAATGTGGTATTTTTATACAATGAAATACTACTCTGCCATAAAGAATGATAAGCTTGAGATATTCCTAGGTAAATGGATGCATCTTGAGACCATACTCCTAAGTGAAATAAATCGGACACACATGTTTAAATACCGCA
>PVJO010015529.1:7113-26777 GCA_004026905.1 Hystrix cristata
TGCTTGCTAGGCAAGTGCTCTATCACTAGAGCAAAATCCCCAGCCCAGAAAAGGTATTTTTAATAAATCTAGATGCAGTTTCTCAAATGCAGTGATTTATCTTAAGGGTAAATCCTAGAGGAGTGGAAATATTCT
Organism: Hystrix cristata; assembly: GCA_004026905.1. Lineage (NCBI taxonomy): Eukaryota > Metazoa > Chordata > Mammalia > Rodentia > Hystricidae > Hystrix > Hystrix cristata. The sequence continues at coordinate 7,249 of PVJO010015529.1, forward strand.
CTATGTTTAGATGCAAATCTTTTAAAGAATTCTGGCTGTATTTGGGAAATGCTCCCGTCCTGTTGCTTTCTCCAGTCTACAACACAGCTGGGTATTTAGCTCTGTGGTCAGAGTGCCTGCCCAGCAAGCACGAGGCCCTGAGTTTGATCCTCAGCACAAAAAAAAAAAAAAAAAGGCAGTCTACAACACATAAGGAATTTAGGTAGACCTCAGGGGGCTGCCATGCTAGGATCTTCAGGAAGTACCATCCTATGAAGAATGAAATGCTCATTGTTTTCTCCAGAGAATCCTAGCAGTGCAGTCCGCGGGAACCTGAAGCTTCCTGACCAGCTCCACTCTCTCACGGCACGTGTGACCTTGGTGAGCTGCTGACCGCATCTACTGTCGTCTCTGGGCACACAGATGTACGCCTGTGACTGTGCTGGGTCCTGCTCGCTCCCTCGCACCTCAGTGGGATGCTGAAAAGCTCTCTCAGGAAGAACACACAGCCCGCCCTCACAGAGTCAACATGATCATGTGGCCGGTTGTCAGAAACCACCTGGATTTACGGCGGCCTGGCCTGGTCCACCTAAACAGCCATATTTCCTAGTGCTGGACAGTTGCAGCTCATTCCAGCTGTTCACATCTGCTCTGTTCATTCCCATGCTTATCTACTGTACCCGCTTGGTGTGTGTGCATACGTGTGTGTGTGTGTTCCTGGGGACTGAACCCAGGGTCTTGGCACTAAGCTACATCTCCAGCCTTTTTTTATTTTGAGACAGGTTCTTGCTAAATTGCCCAGGGTGGACTTGAGCTTTTGCTCTTCCTGCCTCAGCCTTGCAGAAAGCTGGGCTAACAGGTGTGCAGCACCTCGCCCCGCTCTACGCCCACCACTTGAGGTCCACACTCTTCCCATGCTACCCATTTGCTGGTTCTCCTTCCGAGAGGCCTTCCTGTCTCGTGCATCTCATACTGGGCGGCTGCCTTGGAAACTCCGCTGTGCTTAGAGCTGATATTACACACAACTCTCCTCGAGTTCAAGTCTGCTGGTCCTGACAGCAGTCTCATGGCAGCCTCGTGTTACTGCCTCTGTTCTGCTCAGCGCCCAGGAGGACACCTGCGGTCACCGAGAGAGGACTGCAGGAGGGAGGCACGGGCACCCTGTGCACCGACTGCGGGCTCTGGCCGCACTGCCCAAGGCCCGCTGTTGGGCCTGCTGCAAAGGCCACCAGTTCTCGGCCAGGAATGTGATCTGAAAGGGATCACAGAGCACGTAGCATTTGGATGACCTACTGGGAGCACTGCATGCCATTACAAATTGTGTACATCTCCTAGTTCATTTCTTTTCCTTGTTGTTTCTGATTGAAGAAACCAAGGTGTCTGTCCTGTAAACATTCCTAAATTCTGAGTTTTGTAGATTGTAACCCAGGGGTATCTTTTTTTTTTTTGAGACAGGGTCTTGCCATGCAGCCCAGGCTGGCCTCGAACTCATGGCAGCCCTCCTGCCTCAGCCTCCAGGGTGCTGGGATTACAGGTGTGCAATACCATACCCAGCGAGGTATCGTTTCACATAATTTTATGTTCCATGTATTTCCAGCATACTGGTACGATCTTTACTCTGACTCTAGATGGCTCATTGGATTTAGGTTTGCTATTATGGCAAGAAAATTTAAAGGTGGTAGAAGAGTTTAGTTTGTAGAAAAATGTAGTTAAGCAACTGGGCATGGCAGTGCACGCCTGTAATCCCAGAATTTGGGAGGCTGAGGCAGGAGAACTGCAAATTCAAGAACAACCTGAGAGGGCTGGGGATTTAGCTCAGTGGTAGAGAGCTTGCCTGGCAAGCACTAAGGCCCTGAGTTCGATCCCCAGCACCAAAAAAAAACAAAACAAAACAAAAACGAGAACAACCTGAGCTTTATCTACATAATGAGATCCTGATCAAACAAATGAGCGAGCGAGAGAGAGAGAGAGAGAGAGAACGCCACAATAAAACCCAATAGTCTATAAAACTATCATAATAATAATAGAAAATATATACATAGGAAAAAAATCCTGCCAAACTAAATTCAGTACATGTGCTGCCAAAACGAGCACAATTTAATTGGGTTTAAAGCCCACACATACACAATATGTAACAAAGCCACAAGGCACAGATCTCTTTGGTGTCTCCCCTCAGGGAGTGGATCTCAAATTCAGCAAACTTGGCAGGGCCTGCCCCTCCCGCCTGCCTCTCTGAACCATTAGCACCTTGGCAGCAGGAGGAGCCAGCCTCGGTGCTGCCAGGTCTCTCCAGGGACAGATATAAAGTGCAGGCGAATGCTTGGAGATCCTGCATGTCAGCACCGGGAAGCTCAGTCAAGTATTTATGTCACACTTGGCCAGGACTGTGTGGGAGGGAACGTGCTGTTGGAGCACAGGGGTTCTGTGGAGGTGACAGCTGGAAATCTAGCCAGCTTCCTAAATCTAGGCACAAAATTATCCACAGACAAATCTCTATTTCAGTCTATGGAGGAAAACGATTGGAAAATACCATCAACACAGCTATACTAAGCGGAATACTGATTGTGTGTGTGCTGGAATACCCCATATCAGGCAGGGTCAGACAGATTTTTTTTTTTTTTTTTTGGTAGTACTGGGTAGTGAACCCAGGGCCTCTGCACTGAGTTACATTCCCAGCCCTTTAATTTTTTTTTTTTTGAGACAAGGTCTTGCTGTGTAGTTCAGGGATGCTCTTGAGCTCACTATGTAGCCCAGGCTGGCTTGGAACTCGCAGCAATCCTCCTGCCTCAGCCTCCTAAGTGCTGTGGTTACAAGTGTGTGCCATCACGCCTGGCTCCTTTTAATGTTTTTATTTTCAGACAGGGTCTCAGTTGCTCAGCGGGGCTTGCGCTTGTGATCCTCTTGCCTCAGTCTCCTAGAGTGCTGAGATCACAGGTGTGAACCATCATGTCCAGTGATTTTAAAAAAAATTTTTTGGGGGCGGGGTGCTGGGGATCTAACTCGGCGCCTTGCGCTTGTTAGGCAAGTGCTCTAGTGCTGAGCTAAATCGCCAACCCCAAACGTAAGAGTAACAGTGTAAGATTCATTATATGGTTATTGAGAGTTGGTTCAAATGGCTGTGTTCTGATAAAGGTCTCACCTTCCCAGTGCCCGCCTGTTCCTCCAAGGTCTGGCTAACCTGCAGGAACAGCTTTACTATCAACAAGGAATTTACTTTGATATGCACTCTGGCAGCATCCGGGGTCCTAGCCAGACTCGGGGTGAATGCCTGAGGTAAAGTCGTGCACGCCCATTTCCTGGAGAGGGGCATTCCTTTGTCAGAGCATAGATAACTTCAGCTGCAGCACCCAGGTGCGCTCTCACGCTCTCCTGCACTATTTCTCTTCTCTCCCTCTCTCGTGCCTGCCAAGGTTGCTGATGATTTCTTTCGCTCGTGTAGCTGATGTTTTCCCTTATGAAGCTGTTTTTCGCTCATGTAGCTGATGATGTTTTTCGCTTGCGGAGCTGATGATACTTTTTCCCATGTGCATCGGCGGGGGCTGCTGTTGGTTGCACCGCTACGACCGCTGTTTTCTTCTTGCGCCCTGAGTGACTGCTACTCCTCTCAGCCACAGTTAAGATCTTTGCTTGAATGTATTCCCGTGCTGCAAGTTACTGGTGATGAGAACGGCGAATTGGTGGTATGAATTCCTAGAGTTTTTCCTTTTCTCTTACTTTATCGTTATTAAATAACTTAATTAATATTTCTGAGTGGTGTCTTGTCTCCTTCCCTGCGAATTGAGCCCTAAAACACTAAGTCCGTGCACAGCGACAGCAAGCATTTACCTCCTTGGTGTTACAAACATTTTCAAATTATGGCCCCATCATGTATTAGTTGTGTGATATTTGACAAACCCCTGAATTTCACTGCACCTGCGTTTTCTTAGCCTTAACAGAGTGTAAGAATACCTGCCTCATCGGAGGCCCTTAAGGATAAAGTGAGATGATGTCTGGGAAAGGGAGCTGCAACCTGTCCAGTTAGGGCTACACACAGGTGACAGAGTAACTGGGCAGTCACTGGTCCGTTGTCTGGTTTTCACCGTCCAACTCAGTGCCTACTTGTGTCGAACAGCAGGGAGGCCTGATGGTTCAGCCCCCGCAGAGTCTTAGTCTAGCTGGGTGAAGAGACAAGGTAGGTTTTACTGGAATGTTCTTATAAGAACACTGGACAGAAGTGATGGACATTAAAAATTTAACTTTGCTGGGTGTGGTGATACATGCCCGTACACCTAGCTACTCAGCAGGCTGAGGCAAGAGGAATACAAGTTTGAGGCCAGCCCAGGCAATTTAGAGAGGCCATGTCTCAGTAAAGCAAACAACAAGAGAAAATAAAACAAAACAACACAAAATGGCTAGGGATGCAGCTCAACGCGAAGGCCCTGGGTTCAATCCCCAGTACCAAAACTAGCAAAAAACTTCACGCTTAAATTATTGTGTAAATTGAAATTTCTTTTTTTTTTTTTTGAGACAGGGTCTCACTATGTAGCCCAAGCTGGCCTTGAACTCACAGTGATCCTCCTGCCTTGGCCTCCCGAGTGCTGGGATTACAGGCCTGCACCACCATGCCCAGCTGAAATCTTACACAGAATGCGAAGTCCAGTTCACAGAAAACAGAATGAGAGGTACCAGGGCACGGGAGGAGGGGCTGGGCACCAGTGTTTAACAGACACAGAGTTTCAACTGGGGAAGATGAAAACGGTGTAGGGACGGTTGATAGCAGTGGTCGGTCACACAACATTGTGAATGCTCTGAATGCCACAGACCTGCATGCTTAAAAATGGCTACAATGGTACATTTTATGTTATATGTATTTTACCATGACTGTAAGAAAAAGAAGTTAAAGTCAATCACAGCAAATCTTTATAACTGTACTCACGAAGGAGCGATGTCCAGATGGTTGATGCTAAAGCCGGAAGAGCAAAGGCCTCCCAGTGTTGTTGATATGGTCAGGAATGCGACAGCCAAAGAATAGTCACAGCCTATAAATCCAGCGGCCACCAGGAACACCGCGGGGCCAATCATTCCTGGAGGGAAAAGTCGGAAAAGGAGAAGCAGGTCCGGCGGTCTCACTTGCTCTAGCCGAAGATGGCCTGGAGCTGAAATTTGACACTGCTGCCACCTGCTGTACATACACGGAACTGACCGTGTTTCAGGGAAAAACTTCTAGAAAACATACGAGATATTGCAATTAATGTAACTGTAAAAGAAAAAGTCACCACGCAATGTTACTAAGTCTGCCATGTGACCCGAACTCTGCAGAAGGTTTGCAGTGCAGTGAAAACATCAGGAGGAGGACTGAAAAATACGGTCGCAGCGAGCCGTGCCAGGATACAGTTAGGGACGCGCTCCATCGTGGCTCTGAGGTCGGCAACTCCGCACAGTCACTGCAGGCGGCGGAAGGCGGAGCTGTCAGCCTTTCCCTCCCGACAGCAGCGCTGTGCAGCGACTCCACCAGGACAAAACGTGTCTGTGCATCCTGTGGCCGAGGAGCTTGGGTGAAATTTCAAAAAAGCGTCCTGTGGCCAGTAGTGTACGGCACTGAGCAGGCCGCAGAGGGGAGAGTCGCACCGAAGGGGAGGGATTTCTCTCTTTGTAGATGTGGAGTCCAAGCAACTAAGCATGGAAGAGGAGAGTGAGTGCCGGCGGGTGTTTTCAGGGTAACTGCATCAAACCCTTCTACAGCGTAATCACCCAAGTGTGGCCATCATTAACTTCTAGGGTTTCTAATTACTGAGCCCTTTAGAAACGGAATAAACTTAGTTTTAAAATTTAGCTTTCTGAAAGCAGAATCTGAAACACATTATTACTTAAGGTTCCTTTGAGATCTCTGATGTATAGCTCTTCATTTGTTAAAATGATGTTAGTTAACAGTTTTGCAATTCAAAGTGTATTCACTTAGCCAGGCGTGGTGGCGCATACCTGTAATTGCAGTGCTCAGGAGGCTGAGGCAGGGGGATTGCTGTGAGTTCCAGCCCAGTCTCGGCTACCCAGTGAGCTAGAGGCCAGCCTGAACTACTTAATGAGATCCCGTCTAAAAAACCCTCCAAAATCAGGACTTTCAGCTCTGAAACCCCCTACCACCTCATGGTAGCTGCCTATCTTCTTTCTCTTCCATCTTTTTCCCCAAATAAACTGTCTTTTGTTACACTAACAAAAAACCAATCACACAAACAAAAAGACAAAATAAAATAAAATAAAATAAAAAAGAACAAAACCAATCAAAGTGGGGGAACACACTGCAAACTTCTAGCTAAAAACAAAGAAGTGTGTAAGATTTCAGGATTACACTTAATAAATAGGCTAGAGAAAGGAATGGATGCTTCACAGGGTAAGAAATACAAATGGCCAACAAATATATGAAAAAATGCTCAGCATCTCTGGTTGTTAGAGAAATGCAAATTAAACAACACTAAGATTCCATCTTACCCGGGACAGAATGGCAATCATTAGGAAATCAAACAATAACAAATGCTGGTGTGGCTGTGGTGAAAAAGGAACCCTCCTGCATTGTTGGGGGGAATGCAAACTAGTACAAATATTATAGAAAACAGTATGGAGATTTCTCAAAGAACTGAAATTAGAAATCTGTATGAGCCAGTTCTTCCCCTACTAGGTATCTTCCCCAAAGAGCTAAAGTCATCAAACTACGGTGATACATAAATGCCAATGTTTATAGCAGCACAATTTGTAACAGCTAAATCCTGGAAGCAGCCTGTATACCCATCAACAGATGACTGGATAAACAAAATGTGGTATCTATATGTAATGAAATACTACTTGGCTATAAAGAAGGACAAATTAGTCATTTGTAGGAAGATGGATGGATCTGGAAAACAATATTGAGTGAAATTAAACCAGACAGGCAAGCTTGAGTACTGAACAGTATCCTTCATTTGAGTGAGATAAAGCTCAAAGAAAGAAGTGATTAAAGATGGATACAAAGAGACAAGGGGACCAATCTCATCAACAGGGAAAGGATCCAAGGGAACAAGCAGAGGGGAAAGGGGGAGGGGAACAGGAAATCAGAGGAATAATAACGTCCCCAGTACAGGAACCTAATAACCCAATTGTTATTGAGCTCACTTCCATAGCAAGAGGAGGCAGCTAGGAGATTACAGTAACACACACAGTATGTGCTACAGTAACTGTACGCAGATGTGACTTAATACTGCACCTTTGTGTTTGTTTACATTGTTGTTACATGCAAAAGGCACCATGTATTATGGTCTGTAAATGTGCCTAAATTTGGATAAATTTTAATTTTTATAAAAAAAATTCCAGGGTTGATGTTCAGAAAAGCAAGACATCTTTTGTAGTTATAGGCTATGGTGAAAATAATATTTAAATTTTTTTTGTGACACTGAGGATTGAATTCAGAGACTTCACACTGAGCTACATTCCCAGCCCTTTTTAAAATTTATATTTTGAGGCTGGGGATTTAGCTCAAGTGGTAGAGCACTTGCCTAGCAAGCACAAGGGCCTGAGTTTGATCCCCAGCACCCCAAAAAACAAACAAAAAATTTGTATTTTGTGACAGGGTCTTGCTAAGATAATAAATTACCCAGTCTAGGCTCAAACTTGTGATTCTCCTGTCTCAGCCTCCCAGAGTGCCAGGACTGTAAGGGTGGTGCTTCTATGCCCAGCTAGAATATTATAAATCTTAATTCTCAAAATACAGGGCTCAAAAACAACTACCAGCTGGGTGTGGTGGTACACTGCCTGTAATCCCAGCACTCAGGAGGCTGAGGCAGGAGGATCTCTGTCAGTTCAAGGCCAGCCTGGGCTACATAGTGAGACCCTGTCTCGAAAAAACAACACCAAAACCAAAACCAAACCAAACCAAACAAAAAAGACTACTATGTATAGAAATGCACAAAATGCACCATAGTGTTTTAATACGTGAACAAAACAAATGACTAGCATCATTAATTTTTCCCTTGCGCTGTTATGATATTGCACTAGAAGAAGAAATACATATTTGGTCTCTGCCCCTGCTTCTTGGCACACAAGAAGTCCCTAAAATCCTTGGACTTTCTGGGGTGACAGGAACATTTTGTTTTGCTAATAAGATGACTGGTGGCACCAGGAGAGCTCCCGGAGGGACCGTGGTTACTAGAGAGACCAAGACGGGATTAGAGGGCTGGGAGGGAAGGAAGCCTAAGGTCGAGCTGACCATGTGATCTACCTACCCCGCTTGTATAAGGAAGCCTCCAAGACATCTCTGCAGCAGGGCTGGGTGATGTCCCACAGCAGCACACGTGCAGGGGCCTGGAAAGTGGGGCACCTGGGGAGGACACGCGCTCACCCCGCCACATGCTGCCCCTACCTGTCCTGAGCACATCTTCCACCTAGCGGTTGGCCTGTGGCCTTTGTGCCATCCCTCTTAAGAAATCAGTAAACAAACGTGAAGTGTTTCCTTGAGTCCCATGAGCAGCTCTACTGAACGGGGGTCACAGGTCAGTGGACAGGTCACACCCTGAACTCGCGGGGCGGCACCATACCCGTCTCCAGGCAGCCGGGTCAGCACGACTGACGCAGGGGAGCCAGGCTGGTGCCCCCGCAGGCCTGGCTGTGTGGGTGACCAGGTAAAGGGCTTCTGGGGTTAACCAGTGTGGGAGCCGCAGGTGAGAGGGGGAAACAATCCCTGCCCCAGGAACCATGAACCAAAACCAAACCTGATTAACGTCACTTACCTACAAGTGTAAAAGTTCTTCGAACACACAGAGTTGAAAAATTCCATTTTGCCCTTAAGCTGTCAGCGGCCTGACCAGACAGGATCATACATAACCAACTGCCAAAATAAGGCAATGCAGACAAAAACCCATTCTGGAAGGAATATGAAGATCCGGGAGTAATTACAATGAAGGGAAAAAACAAAGCAGGTGTGTGCACATACCCCCCACAGCTAACCACCACCAGTTAAAAACAAAAGAAATGCAAAACAAAAAACAAAAGAAATGCATAGCAATATACTGTTAAGGGTTATCTAACTGCAGTAAATAAATTTGGCTTTGGAAGGATTCTGGGATTCTGGTCTTCTTGGAAGGAAACAGCTCCTACCATCACTGCCTGCCCCAGGCAATTGTGGCTATTCTTTTTTTTTTTTTTTTTTTTTGGTGGTGCTGGGGATCGAACTCAGGGCCTTGTGCTTACCAGGCAGGCACTTTAACCACTGAGCTAAATCCCCAGCCCCCTCTTTTTTCTTTTTAAATTTAATTTTATTTACCAAGAATACATATTAGTATACTGTATACATATTAGTATACTGTACACATATACTGTATACATAGTGGTCACATTCATCATAGTTAATTTGTACCTGTACATGATATATCTTGGTTCCCCACTTCCCCACCACTCCCTTCCACTTCCCCTCCCCTCCTTATTTATAACAGCTTTATTTACATTTTTCCATTTTTTCCCTTTTTCCCTTTCTTTTCTTTTTCCCTTCCTTCTTCTCCCTCTCCTCCCTTCCTAATTCTCCTCCCTATTGAGTATTATCTTTCTTTTACATAGTATCTATTATTCCTTTTTGTCCTTATTTACATTTATGAACTCAAAAAAATCAGAAACCCCCCCCCCAAATTTAAAGACCCAATCCAAAAATGGGCTATTCTTTTGGAATTTGGTTTGTGGGAGAAACCGGCCTTCAGGTCAGCTTGTGGATTCTCTCCACTGAACAATTTTTGTCTTCATTATTATTTAATGAAATATTTATTGATTGTATTTAAAATTCTTACTATAAAATGAAATGCACACATAGAAAACCCATAAATCAAATACATAGCTTAATGAATTATTCTAAGAACCATCTAAATCCAGATAGAGAATTAAATCTTGTATCTTTAGCTATTTAAATTTTTTCCCAATACTGCAGATTCAATCCAGAGCTTTCACAGTAAGCGATATTCCCTGCCCTTTTGTTTTATTTTTTGTTTTGAGACAGAGTCTGACTAAGCCCCCTAAATTGCCCAGGCTGGGCTTGAACATGTGATTCTCCTACCTCAGCTTCCCAGAGTGCTGGGATTACAAGTGTGCATCACCAGGCCCCGCTACATATACTATTTGTGGCAGACTCCACATGCATAAACTGTAATAAATCAGAGAGGTGAATTTTCTGATTTTTGTCTTGTTCCCTCACAGGATGAGACTAATAATCCTGAGGCTGGGTGTGGCTGTACATGCCTGTAATCCCAGCACTCAGGAGGATTAGAAGTTTAAATGCAGTCTGGCCAATTTAGTGACACCATGGTTGCAAAAAAAAAAAAAAAAAAAAAAGGCTGTGGGTGTAGCTCAGTGGTAGAGTGCTTACCTACCATACACAAGGCCCTGGGTTCAATCTTCAGTACTACAAAAACAAAAGGACAATAAAAACTGATTCAAAAATATTAATATCCTAAATAGGGTAATATATGTTACCTCGACTGTCTAAGTTGTTAAGAATTAGGGACACAAAATTGGAAAAAAAGTAGGAAAGAAAAAAAGTGAGGGTAATCTAATGAAACTAAATTTATATGAAAAAAACAAGTTTGTAGGGCTGGGGATTTAGCTCAGTGGTTAGAGTGCTCACCTTGCAAGCACAAGGCCCTGAGTTTGATCCCCGGCACCAAAAAACAAACAAAAGAAACAAAAACAAAAAACAAGCTTGAAACAGGACAAAAAGCTTTAAAAATTTAAAATAAGATACTAATTTTAAATAGCATGCTTCTCAAAGCAAGTTTTATTTCGAACAAAGGCCTCCTTGCAAATATACTGATTAAAGATGACACACGCCTGTAATCCCAGCACTCTGGGAGGAGGACTGCAAGCTTGGCTCTAGCCTGGACATTTTAGCAAGATCCTGTCTCAAAAAATAAAAAGTCTGAGGATGTAGCTCAGGGCGAAGGCCCTGGGTTCAGTCCCCAGTAATGAGAAAACTCTCTCTCCCTTTCACACACACACACACACACACACACACGCACGCACACACACTAAAAATAGGCATCTACATGACTATACATTCCTGAAGCCTATTCGCATTTCATATACTTGTCAGTGTTGGGATGGAACCCAGAGCCTTGGGCGTGCTGTGCAAACGCTCTATCACTAAGCGGCTCTGTTTTCAGTTTGCTGGCTACAGATCTAGGGATAGAACTGCTGGGTCATACAAGTTGTTTAACTTTTTTATGAAGTGACACACTGCTTGCCACAGCAGCTGTTTTATACTGCCACCACCAAAGTACAACTGCTCTGACTTCTACGCATCCTTGCCACACCTGCTGTGTGTGTGTCTGTATTTAACAGTCATCCTAGCAGGTGTGAGGTGGCAGCTTGTTGTGGACTTGCTTGATTTGCATTTCCCTAATGACTAATGCAGCTCAGCATCTTTACCTGTGCTTAATGGCTGTCTGTGTGTCTCTGGAGCAACTCGAGTCTTTTTGCCTATTTAAAAAACTAGGTTTGGGGACTGGGGGTTTAGCTCTGCGGTTAGCGTGCTTGCTTGCAAGCATAAGGTCCTGAGTTTGATCCCCAGCTCTAAAAAAAAACTGGGTTGTCTTTTTATTAGTGAGTTGTAACAATTTTTTTTTTTCAGGGTGCTGGGGATTGAACTCAGGGCCTTGTGCTTGCTAGGTTAGAGTTAAATCCCCAACCTAAACAATTCTTAATTTAGGATACTTGACCCTATGAAATACATGACTTAAAAATGTTTTCTCTCATTCAGTGAGCTGCTTTTTCATTTTCTTCATAGTGTCCTCTGATACACAACTTTTAAAGTCAGAGTCTCACTAAAGTTCAGGCTGGCCTTGAACTTGCAGTGATCTTCCCACCTCAGCCTCCCAAGTGCTGGGATTGCAGATGTGTGCCATCATGCCGGGCAAGCGTTTTTAATTTTGAAGTTCAGTGTATCTATTTTTCTCTTCGGTTGCCTGTGCATTTGGTGTCATAAAGATAACAGTTAAGGATTATCAGACATGTCAGACTAAAAGCTAATGCAGGGCCGGGCATGCAGCTTAGAGGAACAGCACATGCTCGGCACCCGTGAGACTGGGTTCCAGCACCAGCACCACCACAAACCAAAACAAACCACACACCGAGACAAGGACGACAGAGCGGTGAAACAGAAGGCGAAGGCTGAATACAGCAGGGTAAAGACAACCCAGTTTCCCGGAGATGAAAGTTCTGTGCGTAGCTTTAGGACACACGTGCTATGCAAGGAGCAGGTGAGTATTTTTCTTACCTCTTGCACATTGAACCTCAGGATCTCCTTCATGTAAGTAGGCAGCAATGTCAATAAAGTGTAAAAAGTCCAGTTGTAAGAAAAATGGGCAACGACAATAGCCCAGAGCGGCAGTGATTTTAGAATGGGGATCCACGGCACTGACTTCTGTGATGAGAGCTGAGGAAAAGAGTAAAGTCAGGATGAGCTACCGCTGCGTGGGCTGAGGTCTGTGCCTCAGCTGCCTTGCCTCGGTCTGGGACACGTGTGCCACGTCAGGCCTCGCTAGTAAACTCTAGATTTTATTTTATTTTTTAATTAATTAATTAATTATTTTGATTTTTGAGACAGGGTCTTGCTTTGTAGTTCAGACTAGCTTTGAACTCACTGTGTCATTCCAGGCTGGGCTGGAAGTCACAGCGATCCTCCTGCCTCAGCCTCTCAAGTGCTGGGATTACAGGCATGCGCCATCACGACTAGCACAGATTTAAAAATCAACTCCTTTGACATATTAAACAGCAAAACACGTGATAAGCATTTAGTGTCAGCACTCTAATTCAGAACATTAAAATGGCCCCCTCACCTCGGTCTCTACTCAGGGCATCATGGCACAGTTTGCAGTTTACAGCTTCTACCTGTCTGTTTAAAGGAATTTGTGGCTTTTTTTTTGGTGCTGGGGATCGAACTCAGGGCCTTGAGCTTCCTAGGCGAGTGCTCTACCACTGAGCTAAATCCCCAACCCCTGAATTTGTGGCTTTTTAAGCCAATTTTAATTAATATAAACCTCACACGATTGACGCAACAGTCAATAGGAGAGAGTTCTGATAACAGCAGCGTTGAGGTTCAGGATGACGACCCCGGAGCTGCTGGTTTCTCCTCCTGCATCATCAAGCAAAGTGACGACGTTTCAACACACATGGCATCGACACTTGCTCTCATGAGGCAGCCTTATTATGCTAACAAGTTATTACTGATTCTCAAGTGACAGCAAAAAGGTTTTTCCTATTAAAATTTAAATTTCGGGGTTGGGGATTTAGCTCATGGTCAGAGTGCTTGCTTCGAAAGCACAAGGCCCTGAGTTTGATCCCCAGCACCAAAAAAAAAAAAAAAATTAAATTTCATGCTGCGCATGGTGGTGCACACCTACAATCCCAGCACTTGGGAAGCTGAGGCAGGAGGATCACCTTGAGTTTGAGGCCAGCCTGGACTGCATAGTGAGACCCTGTCTCAACCTCCTCCCCACCCCCCAAATTTCCTATATCTACTTTCTATTTCACCTTAGCCTGTTTCTGTGTAGACTTTATGGCACACGCAAGGACAGTAGGCTGTGTGGGTAACTGGTGGATACTTGGATGTGCATTCATGCTGTGAACCCCACCGGCTTATGGCCGATTGGCACCATGAACAGAGTCTGGGCAGACTTTCACACTTCCTATAAACTGAAGCTTTACAGTTCATTTCTCAAAAGGGAGAGCAATCTATGTTTCTGCCTCTGTTATTTTACAAAAGAACCAGTATAACCTTCTATGGCCTTCTTCCTAGGGACATTTTTTTTCTTGTGGTGGTACTGAGAACTGAGCCCAGGGCCTTCATACTGAGCCCCACCTCTTTTTTATTTCTTTGAGACAGTGTCTTGCTAAGTCACTAAGTTAGTCAGGCTGGGTTCGAATGTACAATCCTCCTGCCTCAGCCTCCCCAGACGCTGGGATTACAGGTGTGTGTGCCCACGCCTGGGTTCTAGGGACTTTTTATGTGACTTCTTTGTAGATAGCTTTTGTTTACCAGTATATAACAGAGATGTAAGGGACATAAGAGAAGAACGCCCTTATTCTTTTAGAGAAATGGTTCTTAATTTCGATTGTTCTTCAGAGTCACCTTCAGCACTTTCAAAATTACAGATGCCCATCCTCTACCCTAGGCTTAGTGAAGAAGCAGAATAGAACAAAACAAAACAAAAATCTGGCTACAGTGCCAAGGAATCTAACTTTTAAAAGGTGTCACAATGGACCCTAAACTTTGAAGAGCAACGGATCCTAAGCTTTGAGTGTCAGAATGGGGGGGACGGCCCGCACAGGAGTGCAAGCCTGTAATCCCAGCACTTGGGAGGCTGAGGCAGGAGGACTGCAGTGAGTTAGAAGCCAGCCTGGGCTACATAGTGAGTTCAAGGCCAGCCTAGACTCAAAAAACAAACTATCCCTGAAAGTCTTTTAGACAAACTCCTTCAAGAGTTTAAGGCAACACTGACAAAACTCTTCTCCAGTGATGGAAGTGCTGTGTATCTGTGTTGTCCAATATGGTAACCTGGGACCACAGGTGGCAGCCCGTGTGGTTCTTAGTGTGACAGAGGGGCCCCTCCGGTCTGACCTCGGTCGGCTCCTTGCCAGGCTGCTTCTGCACACCTCGGCAACCCGAGCTGCCGCGCTTCCCGGACCGCACATGCTCCCCAGACCACCCGTACACGCTTGGCTCGCAGTCTGCCCCTTCAGGCTCCATTCAGGCCCAGCTTTCAGCACCGAGAAAGGGAACCGCAGTCGGGTCCGCCCTCAGCGCCCGCCAGTGCGCCCAGCCGGCCCCGGATTCCCTGCTGCGGCCGGCAAGGCTCCTCGGGAGGTGGGAACCTTCTAACAGCCTTCCCTGCTCGTCTCCAGGGCTGAGCGCCACGGAGCCCGGAGCCCGGCGTGGCAGAAACCACAGGAAAGCAGTGCCTTCCTCCCAGCTAACGCGCGACGGCTGGGTCTTCACCAATTACAGACCTAGCCCCATATTCTCGCAAAAATTTAAGATCGTAAATCCTAAAACTAGCACTAAGTCCAGAACAAAACACTGGCCTTTATAGGCTCTCTCCTAAGCCACCGACCCAAGTCTACATTGCGTCACCGAGCGCCCTGTGGCTCTCCCCGGTGGGTTTCCCTCCTCACTGAAGCCCACCTAGAAACCCAGCCTGGCTCAGGACCCCAGTGTCCCGACCGGCTCTGGGAGAAGGTGCCGCGCACGGGGCAGGGCTCAGCTGCGCCCCACCGCGCCGCCCCCCCGCAGGCCACGTTCCATGTCTGTCTCCCTCTGCGGACCACAGGCTCGGAGCAACCATGCCTTCCTTTTTTCCCTTTATTTTTAAGTCCTCAGTATTGGACGAAGAGCCTAAATTCTCAAAAAAATTTTTTTTTTCAAAGACTGAATGCAGTGCAATTGATGCCGCACATTTCTCTGATCCAAGACTTACAGGTGGCGCTCCATGGAACACATCAGCATCATTTTTTTGGTAGTTGTTTGTTTTTGTTTTTTGAGACAGGGTCTCACTACATAGCCCAGGCTGGCCTCCAACCTGCAGTAATCCTCCTGCCTCTCTCCAGAGTGCTGGGATCACAGGCCTGTGCTCGCCCATCATTATTTTATATTTTCAACTACATCATTTTAAGAATGCAGACTGGGGTTCAATGAAACCTAATCCTACCAACTCTTCTTGTTTCTAAAAATTGTATTTTCTGAAGCTCATCGAAAAACCACTAGGTTTGGATATTAGATTAAGACATATAGCAAGGTTGAGAAAGCTGTTTTGTGGAGGTTTTTTTTTTTTTTTGGTGCCGGGGATCGAACTCAGGACCTTGTGCTTAGGAGGCAAGCACTGTAACTACTGAGCTAAATCTCCAGCCCCACCGGGGGTGAGTTTTTAAAACCCTGTCTCAAAAAATAAAAACTAAACCAAAACAAAAACAATAAGCAAGAAAAATTTTACAGAAACTATTTAATGTGGTTAAACCAATAAAGTGACTTTGAAGACAAAAGAATGCCAACAAAAGCCAGGCGTGGTAGTGGTTACCTATAATCCCAGCACTCAAGAGACTGAGGCAGGACTATCACTGTGGGTTCAAGGCTGGCCTGGGCCACATAGTGAGTTCAAGGCTAACATGGACTACATAGAGAGACCCTGTCTCAAAAAATAAAACAAAACCCAAACAAACACAAAGGATGCTTATATTTAAAAATTTTCATAATGTTGTTATGTTCTTTTATTCCCAAAAGGCAAATATTTTCTATTTGGGGCTTGAGAATTTGCTATATTGAATTATGACAGATTTTTTTCAATGCCTGGGGCCAAACCCACAGCCTGGTGCTTGCTAGGCAAGTGACTTGCCACTGAGAGCTTCCTGCTTCTGAGTAGCTGGGAGTACAGCTGCGTGCCACCCTGCCCAGCACTGGTTGGTTTTCTAACAATTAACGATTACAAGGTAGTTATGCAATTCCTTGTTTAAAAAATTATTTATTTATTCTTTTTTGGTTTTTTGAGACAGAGTCTCGCTATGTGGTTCAGGCTAGCCTTGAGTGCTCTATGTAGCCCAGGCTGACCTTGAACTCACAGTAATGCTCCCAAGTGCTGGGATCACAGGCATGTGCCACCATGTCTGATGCAATTCCTTTAGATACTACATGTCATCTGCTCCTAATTAAGAAGAAAACACAATCAGGAGGCTGAGGCTGGTGGATCATGAGTTTGATGCCAGCCTGGACTACATGGACTAGCCTCCTCTGAGAAAAAAGGTACAAATTCCCTGTGATGAATGTGATCATTATGTATATCTAAAATGTACCACTAAAATTAAAAAGACTAGAAAAATTAATTTTGCATAGTTTTAATCTAGAAAGAACTGGAATTCCTCAGATAATATTTTGCACATTTATTTCACTTGCCTATTCTACTTTTGGGAATGCACAACAGAAATATCTATTTTATGTACATATGTATTTATTTGTTTATTTGGTTTTTGGAGCAGAGTCTCACTGTGTAGTCCAGATTGGCCTCGAATTTGGGCTTCTCCTTCTCAGCCTCCTGAATGTTGGGATTATTGGCATGTGCTACCATGCTCGGCTGAAACGGCTATCTAAAAAAACTGGTATCTTAATTCTGAAGGGAAAAAGTTCTGAAATTATTTTCAAAATATGCCAAGTCCACACCTGACTTTTTAATGATGAAGCGATGTATTCCTTTTCATAACTGGAGATTGTCTTGTGCGTGTCTGGGGTATTACTAACTCTCCAGTTCCACAAAATAAACCAAAGTATTCCAAGTACACCTTAAAATAGAAAAATAAAAGTCAAATAAAAATTAGAATTACCAACAGTGATTTTTACAGGTCTTGACAAAATTATGTAACTATAAATTCAGTGTAAATTAAATTCAATTTCAAGTTTCACTTCTTTAATGGAATAATTGCTATAACTGTATTACTTCGTATATATATATATATATATATATATATATATATATATATATATATATATATATATATTTTGTGCTGGGGCTCGAACTCAGGGCCTTGTGCTTGCAAGGCAAGCACTCTAACCACTGAGCTAAGTCCCCTGCCCCTCTTCCTATATATTTTGAAGAAAATGTTTAACCACATGGCTCTATCTATAGAGTCTTACAAGGCAAATCTTTCAAAAATAAATTTCTATAATCTACGTATTTCTATAGGCATCTGCTTTGTTTGTTCTTTTTTGTTTTGATTATATATCCCCTGCATAAAATGCCAATGTGAAAATCTAATTTATTAAAAATATGTATCATCCTGCCATGAATCTGAGGAATGAAATACATGAGACTAAATAAAAAGAAAAAAAAAGATTAAAACAAGTGACAGTATCCTACTTTGCTGAGAATATTCTTAAGACACACATTTTTCTAATACTGAAGATGGTAACTTTGGATAGTCTGACACTGAAGTCCATGATTCAACAGCAGTTTCTACAGAGAAATACTCCAAGACTAAGAGCAGACCTTAACTCAGTGAGATCCTTTTAACCACATCAACCTGAAAAACAGGTTATCAGTCCTTCAGAACTTTGTGGTTTAGGAGACGATTACCTCAGTGGGTTGGAGTATATATTTTTGGCTAATTATTATACCACCATTACAGTTTTTATTTGTTACACAATAATTTAGGTTAAAATTTTAAACTTACCAAAAAAATAGAAGACATAAGTCCAATTCATATAGTAGCAAATTATTCCAGAAAGAGGAAGTGAAATCACTGTGCCAAGCTGTGCTCCTAGAACAACACGAAGACTTCATAAGCTTTGGAAGGAGATGGACAGAGAAGGGACAGGTCCACTGCTTGCAGAGGATGGGGCTGGGTGCCGCTCAGCAGAGAGTATCTGCCAAGCTGGCGTGAGGCCCTGGGCTCTATATCCAGTACTGCACGACAGTGATAAACAAATAGACAAATAAATTGGCTAGGGAACACCTGACAAAGAACAGAAAGAACTAGTAACATTAAAAGAGTCACATATAAACGTAAACAATACATCTTTTTAAGGAATCATTTTCTAGAAAATCTGCACTATGTAAAATATACACATTAATATGTAGTTATATTAGTTACAACTATGCAGCTGTTTGTGAATTAGGAGGCATTGACCCCCAGCAGCACTCATTACAGTGTGATGGTGGAGACACCCCTGTGCTAGAAATCCCAGTGTCTGGGCAAAGCTTCAAGGACTGTCTTTAAGACTGGTAACAAGAGCCTACTGTTGAAATAAGAATGAAGCTTATGTTGGATGGGGATTTAGCTCAGTGATTAGAGTGCTTGCCTTGCAAGCACAAGGGCCTGAGTTCGATCCCCGGCACCACAAAAAAAAAAAAAAAAAAAAAGAATGAAGCTTATCTTACAAACAATTGCTTCATAAATAGTAAAATAAAGCATGTTAACTATTGTCATGTCAATCTCCTTATAGCTGGAAGAATGATCTTAATTATTTTTATTTTATTTTATTTTATTTGGTGCTAAGGATCAAATTTAGGGCCTTTTGCTTGCTAGGCAAGCACTCTAACCACTGAGCTAAATCCCCAGCCCCGAGAATGATCTTCTTAAAATGTAAACAGGGGGCTGGGGATTTAGCTCAGTGGTTAGAGTGCTTGCCTTGCAAGCGCAACGCCCTGAGTTTGATCCCCAGCACCAAAAAAAAAACAAACCCAAAAAAACCTAAAAACAAACAAACAAACAAACAAAAATGTAAACAGGATCTTGTCTCTCACTTGCTTAAAAACTTTTAGTGCCTCCCACTGTATTTTGGCGAAACTGTACACATTTCTTTCTGTAGCCAGTAACGTTTGATACCAGCTGGCGCCTGTCTATTTCTCTAGTCTCATCTCAGGCCACCACCCTCTTCATTCATTCTGTCCTAGCCCCCCGCAGTGGTCTGTCATTTCTGTGGACTGTTATTTTCTTTCCTGCTGGAGAGCACTTATACATGCTGTTCTGGGGGCTGGAATGCTCTTCTTTCTGCTCTGCTCTTTGCATGACTGGTTTGGTTTTTTTTT
>PVJO010015529.1:26877-45042 GCA_004026905.1 Hystrix cristata
TCAAATCCGAAATCACAGTTCAATCTTCCAGCTGTTTGTTTATTTTTCAAAATACACAGCATTCTCTATATCGACATTTGAAAGGACAACATACTTCACAAGAAATGGTAGTAAAGGGGGCAAATGATATTAGTCAATTAAGACAGATTACTATTAAGACAGATTGCTGAACCAAAAGAAAAATTAATAACAAAGTTGTACCCCGTCTCCAAGTTTATTTTCTCCCCAAAGAAACATCCAATATTGCATGATTCTGGCTGGCAGGCACTTTTCTCCCAAGGTTGGCAGATACATAATAAATGACAGCGAAGAGTCTATGGGAATAGTTCTCTTACCTGCATATGAGATGCTGAGAAGCTTGCTTCTCTCAAGAGGGGGGGCCCAGGAAGACCACATGGCGTGCATAGCTGGGAAGGTGACACCCTGCAAGAGAGAGAGATTTCAGAGGAAATACGAGGTAGCCATGTTCACTTTTAATTTCAGTTGAGTATTTGGTTACAGAAGATTTTTCTGGGTAATAATCAAATGGATCCAGGTTCCATGAAGTGCAACATCGTTACAGTGTTCAGTGGAAATACATTTTTTTGTTTTTTTTTTTTTTGGGTGGTGCCGGGGATCGAACTCAGGCCCTTGTGCTTACAAGGCAAGCACTCTAATCACTGAGCTAAATCCCCAGCCCCAGTGGAAATACATTTTAATGAAGTGTTTTCAAAATGGACAATGATTCATGGGTTTCTAAACTGGTTTGGGGACTGCAAGGTGAGGGTTTCAATAAACTTGAAAGAATATATAGAGAGATAACATAAAGGGATCACTTTCAGCTGGGGATTTAGCTCAGTAGTTAGAGCGCTTGGCTAGCAAGCGCAAGGCCCTGAGTTTGATTCCCCAGCACACACACACACACACAAAAAGGGTCACTTTGAAGGTTTATTTTACTCATTCCCTTTATGAATGGCCTGGAAGCAATGAAAATATTGCCAATTTGTCAGTTATAAAAATATTGAGCTAATACTTTGGAGGATATTCAAATTGAGAAGAGGGTGAATTCAGGAAGGAGTGTGTTTATGGTCTTTCCCCTGGTGATAATTAGCTTAGTGAATGCTGACTGTTGCCAGGAGAAGGAAATAGGACATAGGGGCAGGGAGGGCCACGTGAGGAGACGCTGCTGAGAGAAGAAAGGTTCCAGTAGCTTCAAGTCAACAGATGTGCAGTCTCTTCGCTGCTCATGGCCATGTACCTCAGACAAACTAGTCAATCCTCCACAGTTCCTTAGCTGTGAAACAGAGGTAATACTCGTATTTTGCATGATCATTGTAAAGATAAATGGTAGCTACTGTTATTAACAGAGAGGAAAATACATGCCTTAATAATTTGTACTTTCTGATGATTCTTCCAAAAACAAAAAAGGAAGAGAGAAATACCACTGGAAGACGAAGATGATTTAGACTACATGGAAAATCAATATCATGGAGTGTTCATGGGCAAATCATTACATAATACAATTTAGGATGCTTGGAAATGCTCACAAAGATCATGTCTTAGGGTTTTATTACAAAACCCGAGGGAAAATGCAGGTATGTTTATAGTATGTTAGGATGAAAGATGCTGACCCAAGTTCATGGATGAGGCATATGATACATATCTGAAGACTGGAGAAAAAAGAGAGAACCTAAGTCTAAACACGACTCATCTTCTGTTTAGAAATGCCAGGCATGGTGGTGCATTCCTGTAATCCCAGCACTAGGGAGGCTGAGGCAGGAGGATCACTGTGAGTTTGGGGCCAGCCTGGGTTACACAGTAAGTTCAAGGCCAGCCTGAACTATATAGCGAGACCCTGTCTCATGATTCCCTGCCTGACAAAAATCTAAGTATTCTATTTAGAAATAAGATGATCTCCTGAGATAACAGTAGAAAAGCAAGCAATATGCTGTAATGTTAAATATACAGTGGCATAAACATACAGGAAGCTAAATGATATTCAGCAAGGAAATTTAATAGTTAGATAAGAGAAAATACACTACGAAATAAATGTATTTTACTTAGGTAAGAGGAAGAGAAATCTGGTAATACAAAAGTAATTTTTGCTTTGTAATCAGCAGGGTTTACTTAATAGACTTCTACTGATAAAGTCAAAAAAGAACTCTCATTCAGAGGAGTGACAAAAGTTTAATTTTAGGTGTACTTGGAAATTTTTATTTTTTTTAAACGTTTCTTTGGTTGTTGTTGCTTTTCTCTTTTTTTTTTAGTGCTGGGGATCAAACTCAGGGCCTTGTGCTTATGAGGCAAGCACTCTCACCACTAAGCTAAATCCCCAGCACTTGGAAATTTTTAAAGTATTCTTGCAAACTTAAGCACAGATAAGCCTTATATCTACCCTGTGGCTAAAGATGGGCAGGTATTTTATTTTATTTTTTGGGGGGTTCTGGGGATCGAACTCAGGGCCTTGCACAGCAAGTGCTCTACCACTGAGCTACAAAATCCCTAACCCCTTAGTTGCAATTTTAAAAACGATTGCATGGAGGTCTAGAGGATACAATCTACCCAAGGTTTTATTGTTAGATATAGTGAAGTTACTATTTCAACTCTTGATTTCCTGACTCTCATCCACTGTGCTTTCCAACACAGCATAACAGTGCTACCTACCTAACACACCTCCATGCTATATGCCAGACCTAGAGGCTACCATACTGCCTGGTTGTTTAAAGAAATGCAAGACACAAAATAAATATGTGCCTGGGTTTCAAAGTTACAAAGAAAAGGAAACTGTTATTTAAAGATGGAAGTATACAAAAGAGAAATACAGAGAAAAAGAAAGATAAGAATTAAAAATTTTTATTTTCAGTACTGGGGATCAAACCCAGGGCCTTCACGCTGAGCTACATTTCAGCTCTTTTTCGTTTTCCAAGACAGGGTTTTGCTAAACCCTAAGTGCCCAGGCTGGGCTGCAACTTGTGGCCCTCCTGTGTCAGTCTCCCAGGGTGCTGGAATCACAGGCGAGAGGCACCATGGCCCGCCTGCCTCTGGTCAATCTTTGTTCTGATCTGCTACTGTCCACTGTTTTTCTCTGGCTTATATTCACACTAAAGAATTAAATCTTTAAGAAGAGCAGACAAGGATATAGGGTAAGACGTAAAAGAAGGGACAGACAAATTTACCTCCCCGAGTCCTTCCAGTGCTCTGAGTACAATGAGCGCCATGGCTCCAAGATCTGCAGTAACGGGCGTCAACAGTGTGAAGAGAGAAGTACCAAGGATCCCGTATCCTAGCAACAGCTTTCCCCCTATTTTGCTGGCAAAATATCCTCCAGGAATCTGTGTGATGATGTAGCCATAAAAAAAAGCACCGAGAATCCACCCTTGAGTTTCTGCATCCCATGGATACCTTTTACCCTGGAAAAAGCACAGGGAAAATCAATTCTGTAAGACCTTGATTAAATAGCTCCCTTCTCTTAGTGCATGCAAGTACATACAAACGAAAATGTGCACCATTATTTGGACCCAGGGAGCACTGAACTACATCTCTGGTCTTTTTTTTTTTGGGTGCTAGGGACTGAATTCAGGGCCCTGAGCTTGCTATGCAAGTGCTCTACCACTGAGTTAAATCCCCAAACCCTTCCCAGTCTGTTTTAAAATTTTATTTTAAGGCAGGTTTTCCTAGGTTGCCCAGTTTGGCCTCAAACTCCTGTCTCAGCCTCCCACGTGGTTGGCATTACAAAGGTGTGTGCCCCACCTAGCAGAACCAGTGTTTGACTGAAAAACATGCAGATTTTCTAGTAGGTGGGTGAGTTGTCACAATACAGACACACAGTTTCTATAAGCAAGTGGGAAAGAACTACCAAGTCAGACTTCACCAAGGCTTGCTATTTTGTTCAACTATAGAATGAGTTGTTGGTCAATGAGGCTCAAAGAAGAGCTGGAGATCCACTCTGAAAAAGTACTAAACATGACACTGTAGTGACTCAGCCAAGCTTTAAAGGCAGGCCTGGGTTTAGGCCTAGATGGATCACTTATTGGGGTGTGAGATCTGGGAAGAGTAAATGAAAAAGGGACACAAAATGAGGCCTGAGGGGTTGGGGATTTAGCTTAAGTGGTAGAGTGCCTGCCTAGCAAGTGCAAGGTCCTGAGTTCAATCCCCAGCACTGCCCCCAGAATGAGGCCTGATACACCGCAAGCGTTCCCTTAATGTTGGCGATTAGCATGTATACATGTAGATAATGAATAGGTCCCCATTTCAGACCTGGGACTTGAATAAGCACATGGAATACTAAAGAGCAAGAATGCAAACTAAGCTATAAACTTCACGTGAGTAGCACCTGTCTTCCACTTAGCACAGCGCACAGATACCAACGGGTTTCTAGTGTCTGCACTGAATAGCTGATGTCTATAATGCATGGATCTGGGAACTGGTCCAGGATTTCTTTTTATTGCCTACATACATCCTACATACAGCAGGATTTCTTTTTATTGCCTACATACAAATGAAGGTAAGTGGCTGGCTCACCAAATACACCCGTCAAGGAAAAGATATTAACCAAACCGCTTTTTATCCAATTTATAGTTTACATGTAGGATTCTAGATTTCCTGAATTGTCCAGCACTGCCACCCAGGAAGGTCATAGGGGTTGGAGTGGAGAAATTGGGTGATATGTACCCAAATATGCTGTTCAGCAACACTGCTAATGTTAAATAAAGCAAAGTAAAATACTAAAACTGTGTAAAACTCAAGTCTAAAGAAATGAACACACATTTGTCAACTCTACTATAACATGAGGCAAGCAAGAGGACTTCAATAACTTAGGTTATGCATATTCATTCTTTTTTTGTTTTGTTTTCTGTTTTTGTGTTTTGAGACAGGGTTTCACTATGTAGTTCAGGTTGGTCTTCAACTCATTATGTAGCCCGGGCTGCCTTCTAACTCATGGCAATCCTCCTGCCTCAGCCTCTTGAGTGCTGGGATCACAGGTGTACACCACCATCCCTGGCTATGCCATGTTTAAATTCTGGAAAACAAATGTCCTAAGAAAGTGACTAGTTTTTATTTCTCATCCTGGAGCTCTGACTACCTAAACTCTCCTACAGCTGTAACCCTGTAAGTGAAAGTGCTATTGAATAATAGTCCCATAAAAACTACTTAGCAATATTCAAAACAGTCTAATTTACTGATATGCTGAACAAGTTTTTCTAAATTCCTTTCAAGGATGGTGTATTTATACAGGAAACTGGAGAATGACTCCTCCAACAGATCAAGGTGTGTGACAGCCCAGCAACAGTAGCTACAGTTGTTACTGTTCGACCAGTTCCTAGGAGAACACAAAGAATGTGATCCAGAGAACACATAAAATGAATGTTTTGGTTTCTTTTGGATGAAGAGTCTCCAATATTTTTACTCGGAAGCATTTTAGGATTAAGATTGTTTGCTTAAAAAATAGCTCCTACCGTTTGATTACGAGGAACTTTCACGAGAGCCGAATGCTCAGCACACTCTTTGGAAGTCCGATTGTCTGCTGCAGTTGTATCTGAATCTACCATTTCCACTAATGCAACACTCAGGTTCACACGCAATGCGTAAAGAACGAAGAAACCAAAAAAGGACAAAATTGCTAAGTTGTAACGAGCAGAGCAGCATGCTGGAGCTGAAATAAAGATCGGAAGAAAACTTTAAAGAGCAAGTTAGGTAATACTGTCTAAATCATGGAAAAGTGTATTTTTCAGAAGTACACAAATTAATAATCACGAATATTTTCTGGGAATCACCTTAGATAAAGCATATCTAAAAAGATTTCTCAAGAAAAATGTCCGGCTGGGGATTTAGCTCAGCGGTTAGAGTAGTTGCCTTGCAAGCACAAAGCCCTGAATTCGATCCCCGGCACCAAAAAAAAAAAAAAAAAAAAAAAAAAAAAAAAAAAAAAAAAAAAAAAAAAGAAAAAAAAGAAAAATGTATTCTCCATATCCATAGTTTTGATAAAAATGTAAAGTGTGAGAGCCTGGATTATAAGGCAGCTTATAAAACATGGAGGTAACAGCTGTATCAACTTTGCTCAGAAAAACTTCTGTTCCAGTCAGTGAATTCCTTCTCCCAGTCAGCTTGCACAGCACGGGACAAACAGGTAAGGGGCTTTATTTTTTTGTTTTTTTTGGTACCAGGGATTGAACTCAGGTCCTTGTGCATGCCAGGTGAGCACTCTAACCTCTGACCTAAATCCCCAGCCTGGTGAAGGGCTTTAATGGCATCGTGGTTCCTAAAAATCCAGCAAGTACTTGAGTGCTTATGCCATCTCTCTGGCTGATAGAAGACAGCAGCACCTCATTGTAAACGTAGCACAGAAAAAAATTATTGAAGAACAGGGCACAAAACTCCCTTTAATGAAGTCTTACCTTGAAGAATATCCTCGGAGGCCATGGTTAACATTTACGGCTCTCCTGACCCTAATGTTTCTAAGAACCCAGAAGCAGACTTACAGAACCCATGACAGTTGCAGCACCAACAGTTGCTCAGTAGTTACTGAGCTTAAAGGGCCCACAGCGAAAAGAGAAGTGAATGGACCGAAGGCAGAGTACCCTGGGGGAACCGATGAGAGAATGATCACATGATAGGAGGAATCTTTAATCTAAAGGAAGGCTTATGTACATAGTTCCTTTTTTCTTCTTTTATTCAGTTGTAGAACTGGAAAGGGATGGGGATTCAGGAAGCTAAGGGTGATCAGCCTCTTAGGGACAGTAGAAATCTGCTAATCCAGAATCTATGTACCTCTAGGTTTGGTAAAAACTGACTGTTTGATAAGTGTCTGTTTAAAATCTGGGGGAGATAATCTCAGCTACCTTCCAGTCTGGGGCTGTAGCTCAGTGGTAGAGCACTTGCCTAGCATGTGGGAGGCCCTGGGTTCCAGCCCCAGCACCACACACACACACACACACACACACACACACACACACACACACACATTGGTACAACAATAACAATAGCAACAACAAATCTGTTTAAAGCTGTGGACACCTGGGCTGGGGCTATAAACCAGAGGGAGGGTGCCTAACAGCCTAATATGCACAAGGTCCTGTGCTGGACCCCAGCACCACAAGAAACAAAATATGAAAACATATTTTTCTTTTCTTTTTGAACACGTTTCATTACATGATGACAAATTAAAATTAAATACATATATATATGAAATATGTGTGCTTTTATTTGTAATGACACATTAGTATTACATAGAAACGTGTGTTTCCTTCCCATTCAGGAGTTCTGCTGTTTTCACTGACCTAATCTCAAACAAGAAAACAGTTTTCAGAGTACAAAAGTCTTGGTGCTGATTCAGATGGATTTAATGAAAATGGCATAATTATACTGGAGTCCATACACTGGGATCTAACTTAGCTGTCTGTATGCCTTCGCACAGTTATCAACTACAACCAGTTTTTTCTCTGTCCAAGTTCGCAGAAAACTTATCATTTGGTTTTTTTTTAGGTGCTGGGGATTGAATTCAGGGCCTCGTACTTCTTAGGCAAGCCCTCTACTACTGAGCTAAATCCCCAACCCCGATCAGACAATATTACATAGGAAGTCTGGATGGGAAACTATAATTTTGTCAAATTTGGGTAGTTAAAATGTATTAATTTGAGCTAGGCATGGCAGCACATGCCCATATGACAGTTACTCGGGACGCTGAGTCAGTAGTACCACAAAATTCAAGGGCGGCCTGGGAAATTCACTGAGACTCTGTCTCTAGAAAAAGAAAAGTGGGAGTTGGGGACTTAGCTGAAGTGGTAGAGTGCTTGCCTACAGTCCCCAGCAACCCCCACCTCAGTGTTAAATACTTTGGTACAAGAAAAATCCAGATCCACACACTATATCTGCTTTACCAGAAACTATTTAATATTGCATATATCTACTTTAGCAAAGGAGTGACAAGGTGAGATTTTTTGGTTTGAAGAGTGTATCTGGCTGAGTGTGGCAGCACACACCTATAATCCCAGTTAACAGGGGGTGAGGGAGCTTAGGCAGGAAGATACACAGTCCCAGGCTAGCCTGAGTAATTTAACAAGACTGTCTAGAAATAAAATCAAAAGGGCCAGGGGTGTGGCTCAGTGGTAGAGCTCTTGCCTAAGAGATGTGAAGCCCTGGGCTCATCCCCAGCATCACACACACCCACACACATCTTGCTGTTGTTCTGTGACAATCACTAAGGGGAGAAGTGTGAATGGGTGTAGGGTTAGCACGCTCAAGATCATTTAAGGCAGCAGTCTCAGCCTTTTTGGCACCAGCAGTGGTTTTGTGGAAGATGATTTTTCTACAGACCTGGGGGCAGGGTTGGAATGATTCAAGTGCACTATATTTATTGTGTAAATAGTATTATTAGATGGTAATAAATAGTGAAATCGATGCACAGTTCACTGTAATGCAGAATCAGTGAGAACCTTGAGCTTGTTTTCCTTCAACTAGATGACCCCCCATGTGGGAGAGATGGGAGACGGTGGCACCTGACCTGTGTTGCTTATGTCCAGTCTACTCTGTCACTTCCTTTTGGATGCTGTCCCTGCAAAAAACCCTGCTTCATAACGATAGGATGTTGGATGCAGGCTTTTCAGTGCTTTTGTGGCAATCTCAGGATATTCTTCCTTGATTTTAACCCAGAACACATGGAGATTTGAAAACTGTCTCAAACATACTTTTTTTTTTAATTCTTTTTTTGTTTGTTTTTACCTTTTTTCCCCCCAAACATACTTTTAAGGCCATTACAATTTTTTATCTCAAGAAGTTAATCCTCTTCTAGCACACACAAAGTCAAGGGGTATTCACATGGTTTTTTACCCAGCTTATTTACAATTGCGTCTTGGATCCATTCCTTTCCAGTTTGGGGTCTTCTCTGCCTGGGAAGCAATGTTTAAACTCTTCTGAAAGCTGAGATGGGTGCTCATGCACCAGTTACAAAGACAGCCCCCACCCAATGTCTTTCAAAATCTCTGCTAACATTTGAAACATGCCCAAAATCCCAATGTTCACTTGTTGCCCCCATAATTCCAGTTTGGCTTTGGAGGTAGCCACTTTGTCTGCTGATCTGAACATAGCTGACATTTTCCCTTGAAGTAATACAATGAGTTTGTCGAACAGGTTGAGTACATCAAAACTGAAATACTCTGGCCAGTGATCCATCTACCTTTAGAAAACTATCACGCTTCTGTGTATAAAAGAAGATTCATGTGCTTGACATCTGTATCCTCAAAGAACTACGCAAACAGATATTGAGTTAAGGGCGTGACTTTAATGTGACTGATCATTTTAATCACATCCTGCAAAACATTAAGTTCAGAAGACAGCCAGCATCTCTCTATGGATGACACAGTGTGTAGACTCACATTCAGAAGCAACCTTTCTGACTCAAGTAGTGAGACCAGAAAGCTGGCTGTCATGGCAGCTGCCCCATCTGTGCATGTACCCAAATGACCAATTCAGTTTTCTTTTTTTTACTTATTTTTTTCAGTTTTCTTGATATGAAATCATCCAAAGATTTGAATATGTTTCCAGGTGTGATGTTGGTTGGCAAAAATGTGCACCTAACATATCCTCTTGCACATTCTCCTGAAAAACATATCGCATCAAAACAAGTATTGTTTCAACATTGGTAAACTCATCAACCTGGGCTGGATACCACAGTGAGTTAAGAGTCCTCTCTAATAATTGTGCCTCAATATCCTCTTCCATTTCGTCACGTCATCTAGTTAGGATGCTCGCGGAAAGGGGACCATATGCTACCTTTTGAACTGTAGGCTCTCCTAAAAGTTCATGACAAGCTGGGCATGGTGGCGCACACATGTAATCCCAGCATTCGGGAGGCTGAGGCAGGAGGATTGCCATGAGTTTGAGGCCAGCCTAGGGTACACAGTGAGTTCAAAGCTGGCCTGAACGACACAGTGAGACTCTGTCTCCAAAAAAAGAAAAAAAAAATTCCTGACAAATGTCCGCAGCAGGCAGTACCAACAGGATCAACTCTTCACCAATAGTAAAGAGCTTCTTAGCTTCAGCAATGCGGCCAGCTGCTAAGAATAATGCTCTTCATGCAGACACATTTGTGTTCACTTTTTCTATTTTGTTCTGAAAAACATCCAAAATTTATCCTTTAATGCAGGATGCTGGGTTTCCATGTGGTGAAGCAATTGTGAAGGTCTCATGGCTTCGCTGGGTAGTTGGTTGCCACATATATATATAAAGTGGGCTTGGAGAATGTGAATCACCTACTGCAATGAACTAATAATTTAAGTAGGGCTTTTGGTATTTTCTTTTAAATGCAGCTTTCTTTTTTTGTTGGCAGTGAGTCTTCTGCTCGCTCATCATTCGCATTTTCCCCCCTTTCAAAAAAGCTCTCCAGTGATGATTGTTTTTTAACTCATTTTAGCTAGGGTTAGCTTGTGGACTTACTAAAACTGTGCATAGTACAGGAAATAGGCACGGGTAGAACTGGTAAATAAAATAATGAGTGGACTATACATGGACTAAAATGTCAGATTCTGACTTAAAACTACATCAACTCATTTGCCATGATAAAGCCTGCCACCAAATGCAGCCTATTACTTGCCACTCACTGATGGGACTTTGAGATGAGTCTGCTTGATTTACTATGGTCTCTGCATTCACTCCTCTCTGCTCATGTTAATCTGTATTCGCAGTGGCTCCCCTGTGCTAGCATCACTACCTCAGCTCCACATCAGATCATCAGGCATTAGATTCTCAGGAGAGCCAACCAAGACCCCTTACACATGCAGTTTATAGTAAGGTTCACACTCCTATGAGAATCTGATGCCCACTATCTGACAGGAGGTGGTGCTTGGGTGGTGGTTTGAGTAGTGGAGAGCAGCTGTACATACAGATGAAGCTTCACTGGCTGGCCTGTTGCTCGCTTTCTGCTGTGCTGCTGAGTCAGGGGCCTGATGGTTGGGGATTCCTGACTTAAGGAATTCTTGCAATTTTCCAGGTTAAGAGATGAAGATGGGGTACACTACAGTGAAATCAAATGCAAT
The DNA here is from genome assembly GCA_004026905.1 of Hystrix cristata. Lineage (NCBI taxonomy): Eukaryota > Metazoa > Chordata > Mammalia > Rodentia > Hystricidae > Hystrix > Hystrix cristata. The sequence continues at coordinate 37,887 of PVJO010015529.1, forward strand.
GGAGAGAAAAAGGGCAGATTTAAGCTAAGTTTATAAAGATACGATAGGCCTTGCCTAAATGTTAGCTGTGGGAGTAAGTAAAAGGGACATACAAAGTTATCTGTCATTTCTTACTCTAAACAATTTTATACAGCCTTTACTTGTAATGTCATCATTCCACTCTATCCTTGTTTACCCTCTTTATTGTTGTTATGGTTTGTGTCTAGATGTCCCCCCAAAGCCTCATGTGGTAAGAGATAGCTGGATCTAGAGTGTGTGATTACTAAATTGATCCATTGATGGGTTTGGCATTGTTCTGCTGGGATCAAGAATGTGAGCCTGAGATTGGGGGTGGGAGTGCGGGCCGCCCTGGGGGCAGGTAGCCTAGATAAAAGATACAGGAAGAAGCTAACTAACTGCTTGTTTGCATTGCTTATTTGCATACATTCCTTGCATTTTCCTCACTTTACTTTGCGGCCGGCCGCTGGTCTGCACACCAGCCCTGCCTCGGACCCAGCGGACTATAGACTGAAACCTCTGCAGACTGTGAGCTAATAAACCTTTCTTCCCCTAACTTTGGGTGTCGAGTATTCTGTCCCAACAACAAGAGAAAAGTAACTAAAACAATTGTATATCAATATGTCTTCCTCAAAGGATGCTTGATTTGGATTATGGTATACCTTATCACATATGATGTGGGGCTAGAAGCCTGGAAAGTGAAAGAAAAGTGAGTAAAATGATTTCAAATTACTAGTGACACTACTAAAAAAATGTGACCTAGCAGTTATAGGATCAGGTAACCTTATGTGTTGGGGGCACAGTCAATAATCAGGAAATAAAAACCCTCAAAGATGTCACAAAATATACAACCTTAAGGTTTTAAGAAATATTAAAAATAAATGGTTATTCGATCCCCAGCACCAAAAAATAATAACAAATGGTTACTAGCTTTATAAAAACAATTGGGATTATAAATTAATTTAGTTAAGAAAAATTTTATTTCAAAAAAGTATTGTGGTGGAACAAGATGTACCTGTGAATTTGGAAGAATAAACTGATGCAAGAAATCCAATTTTGTATGACTAAGAGAAGACCCTCTGAGCACCCACCACTCTGATATTAAGCTCAAAGCAAAATCATGCTTGCACAGGGGACAGAGCAGCCATCAAAGTAAATATCAGCTTCTAAAATGGGATTTACTCTTAGAAGTGTGCTGTAGCATGACAGAAAGAACGCAGTTTAAAGTGAAGAACTGGGAATGGATCTTGGTTTAGATCTTTACTTCCTGTGATTTCTTAGCTCTACCATGAAGAAACCACCCTCCATCTCCCTGGGCTGTATGAGGATTAAATGAGATACTACATTTAACACTGAGTTAGTTTTGTTTTTTGCTCAGGAGACAGTTATAGCAATAAGATAAAGTGCTACATACATATGTATAACAAAGTACAGAGGAGGCACATTAACTGTTTGGGGTTGGAGTGTTCAAGGAATGTCCTCAATGAGCAGGAAACCACCACACAGGAGAGCAGAGGGAGAGCAAGCCAGGCAAATGCAGCAGTGTGTATGGAAGCCTGGACATGAGATGCCGAGCACAGGAAGAGCTGGGCATTCTAAATGGTCTGAGGATGCTCTAGGAACTAACACTATCAAGTACTGCAGCAGTAGTATTGAATTTAATAACATAAAATAATACCTAATATTTATTGAGTACTTACTATATGCTTGGTGCTATCTAAGCATTTTGCCTCTATTGAGGTTGTTGTAAAGATTAACTGAGCTAGTGCATGTAAAATACTTAGAACACTGCTTGGCTCCTGGTAATCTGGCACTGTAGCTTGAACCCAGGTCTTGATTGTGCGAGGCAAGCAGTCTATTACTGAGCTATACCCCAGCAATATCTGGATTGTTGGTATTATTTTTCTAGATACTAGAAATTAAGGTTCTAATTATGAATCAAGGTTACTTCTCATTTGTGAGAAATCAGAAAAGAGCCACAAGCTGATTAAACCTCTAGATACACCAATTACCAATTTACAGTAAACATGGCAGAAGAGTATGTTAGGTGATTAACACAAGGATATAAACTGGAAGATAAAAAAAGAGCAGGGAATCATCTACGAAAAGTAACTTAAGGGGGACTGGGGATTTAGCTTAATGGTTAGTGTGTTTGCCTACCAAGCACAAGGCCCTGAGTTTGATCCCTGGCACCAAAAAAAAAAAAAAAAAAAGTGACTTAAGGAACATTTCAATCATTTGGAGAGTATGGACATTACTGGGACCCTGATTTGAACAAACTAAAAAAAAAAAATGCCATGATTGGAGAAATTATGTGCACTATGTACACTAAGTGGGTACTGGATAAGGGTTATTTTATTGTGATAATGGTACTGCAATTATGTTTAAAAAGTATCTTTCTTGTTCAGTGATACATTCAGAATTTTTTTTTTTTTTTCTTTTGGTGCTGGGGATTGAACTTGGGCCCTTGTACTCACTAGTCAAGCACTCTAACCACTGAGCTAAATCCCCAGCCCCACATTCAGAAATATTTACTCTGGTATTTGCCTCAAAACAATCAGAGGAATAAATGAAGTTAAGACTGGCTGTGAGATAACTCCTTAAATTGGGCACTGGTTACATGCAGGCTCACTATACACTTCTATTTTTGTATATGGATGAAATTTTCCATAAAAAGTGAAGGCCTAGATGACCAGAGAGTAGTCAAAGAGGCAAGTAGGAAAGATGCCTAGGTGTGTTTAACACAGGGCAGGGAGACGACAGGGCACATGGGTGAGCGAAGGAAGGAAGAGTGTCTGGACATGTTCAGAGAACTGAGGGATGTGGTGGTGTTGGACAGGAAGTCACTAAGGATGATGGCAGCAACGGAAGTCGGGGAAGGAGGGGGGTTAGGTGGCAAAGTGTTTGGTGAATGGAGCAAAATGTGGCAGGCGGGCAACTAAAACGTGAGGATGGGGGGTAACGGTGCAAAGCATTACTTGGAACAAGGTGTCACCAACCCTAACACTCAGCTGGAGGTATGAGAGAGTTCTCGAGATGGGGATGGTGTCCTCAAATGGAGAGGCTGTAGGATAACATATGCTTAACTCAAAAGTACATTGCCAACAGCTTTCTCAGGTAGCTGTACTATATGACAGATACTAGCACTGTGCGAGAATTTTAGTTATTCCATGTTTCTGCCAACATCTAGTATCCCCAATCTTCTAGATTTTAGCCATTCTAGTTAGCATATTATGGCTCACTGTGGTTTTAACCTGCATTTTCCTGACAATTAACAATGCCTGGCATTGAAGCTAATTTTGATCATATATGTATACATACCAGTTGTAACAAAACACAGTCGTCTCTAGGGACTACTGTTACTAATGACATTTATTTCAGCATTTCTACACTAGATTATTTTACAGAGGAAGATTATATAACTCTAATACCACAAGCCACACACACACACCCCAGTTTATGGAACGGATCCAACTTTAGGTAATGTCACTTTGGTACAATATTTACGTTTAGAGATTAGCGATTCAGTATTGACTTAAAAAATAAGCTCTGAGAGGTCTGCTGAAGCTATAAATGTGGGCCACTTCTACTGCCATTATCTGGTTAAATTACAGCAAACAAAAAAGATATCCCAGAAAATGGGTTCTTGGTCAACACAAAGTCAAATTTCCAATTCAACTGTCACGCACACCTACGAAACTAATGTAGAATGCATGCAAACGGATTTTTGTTTTAGTCAATACCTTTGAGAGAAGCTACATTATAAAAATGCCAAAGAGAACAATCTTGTAATTTCTCCAAATTCAAGGCAGATGCTTTTGTTTTTTTTAATTACTTTTTCAGCACTAGGGATTGAACCCAGGACCTTCACACTAAACTGCTTCTACAGCCCTTTTTTGAGACAGATTCTGGCTGAGTCGTTAAACCGCACAGACGGGGCTCGAATTTGTGATCTTCCTGCTTCAGCCTCCCAGAGTGTTGGGATTACAGGTGTGCGCTACCACGCCCGGCGGAAGATGCTTTTTGAGGCGATTCTTTTTCGATCTTTTGTAAGACCCATGGCTAATTACCTCTGCGCTGTAAAGATATGCTATCTCGGGGATAATCCAACTGTTTCCTAACTCGAATCGGAGACTGCTAGACGGAAAAAAAAGAAAAGATGTGCAATCCTTTTCAGGTCTTCTAGCGGGATGTCAAGCTCGCCCTGGTCGCCTCCGCACACGCACCAATGTCAACCTTGATCCTCTCTCGTCCCCTTCCCGGCGCGGAGCCGCTGTCATCCGGAGGGACAGCGCGCGACTCCTCGAGCAGGTCCGCGTCCCCCGCCCGCCTCCCGGAGCCCCGCCGCTCACCGGCACCGGCCCGCCGCGCTCTCCGCAGGAGCGGGGTGCTGTCCGCGCCGTCCTCGCCGTCGCTCGCGGCCACACCGGAGGCAGAGGGTCGCATGTCGCCTCCACAGGGTCGCGCTCAATCGCCACTGGCCTCCGGCCGGGCCGCACAGCGCAGACCGCCCCGCCCGGCCCCCCACGCCGCAGCCGCAGCCCCGCCCACAGTCGACCGCGCCGACTCCGTGCCGGCCATTTTAGGTTCGGGCGGGGAATGCTTAGTTCCCCGAATTCCGCCTCCTCAGGCCGCCGCGCGAGGGCTCTTGGGATCGTCTTCCCGCGGACGGCGGGAGGCCAGAGGAAGACTGCGGGGCCGGGGCTGGGGCTGGGGGTGTGCAGCGTGGGCTCCAAAGTTGTCACGACTGTAAGCGACCTTTGTACTATCTACCCCGTTACAGCCTGTGGTCCAAGTGGCTTCTGAGGTGGAAACAGGAATGCAAAGGCTTTCTTAGATCAGGACGACCGAGAGAGGATTCGGGCGGCCGCTACCGTGCCCTCCTCCACAGCGGGACAGACGGGAGTTAGGCGCGGGCGCCCACAGCGCCAGCGTGCGAAAGGCCGGAGCGCGGTCCGGGAGCCGGAAGCACCGTGATGCCCGCGCGGGGGAGGGCGCCGGAAGGGGCGGGGCTTGATTGGCTGTGACTGAGGGGCCTAGGTGGCCAGAGGGACGCAAGTTCTGGGCTGGAGCCTGCACACCTTAAGGTGCGCATGACCACTCGTTGGAGCGTGGACACGTGGATTCAAGCTCAGCGGGGCGGTGTGGTAAATGTTTCGTGTCAACTGTCTTGCCCGAGGTTAACTCTTACACCCGCAAAGCTGGTTCCATAGAGTGGTGGGCCTCGTTCAATCAGTGGAATGTCCCACCAGAGCAAATGAGCAGACCGTCCTCAGGTTTCATCTGCCCTTTGGGCTACCCTGGTCTGGAGCCAGCACCTCGTCACTCTGCACTGGTTCTGTCTCAGAATTCCGGTCAATTCGCGATGGGCCTGAGACTTGCTGATAAACCACCAGGTGACCACTTTACATAGCATGGTTATAAAGGACTGGGGTCCGGGAATAAAGGCTTCGTCAGTCTTGAAAGATTTCGAACTAGAGGAAGTATATATTGTTGTTTTCACTTTAGAAGTTTTAGGTTTACAGAAAAGTTGCAAAGAGGATAAAATCCAAGTTCCAGTACAAGACCTTTAGGACTGGCCCCAGTGTACATTTCAGTCTCCTCTTCCACCACCCCTGTCGCCGCCTTTGTGTTTTACACACTGTACTCACGGAACCTGGTGCACACTATGTTTGCCTTGTTTTCTTCCCACCACCTGCTTGCTGTGTTTGTGTGTGGTGTGAGATGTCGTCTTTCATTTAATTATTCCTTGGTAATCTCTCCCTTACTCTGCACTCTTAAGGATGTTACACATACCTTTATTGAAGCACATGATGTTAGTTATCTAAGATGGTTTATTGGCCTATGAGTCATTCTTTGAGAGCAAGAAACTTAGCTTACATTCTCAGCTCTAGGCAGACAGAACAAATATTTGTGGAGCCCCGTGTTACGTGTCAAGCACTGTCCTGCTTGCTATGGTGGTAGGTGCCAGCTATAAACAGTTTGTGCCTTCAAGGAGCTTCTGAGTGAAATGTTCCTTAAAGGAAATATTTAATACTGTCCAATGGAACTATAAAATATTTCCCTAACAATTGTGAAAGCTGGAGGACATATTTCTATTTTCTAGAGAGCAAATGTATGATTAATGTACTCCAGAGGCAGAGCAATAATATTTTTAGGAAGGAGTTTCAAAAATGGCTAGTCTGGAATACTTTTCCATTTCCTGTTTTCTTTAGGCAGATGTACTCAGCTGGTGTTCTCAGACAGTGATCAGATTAAAAACAAGATAGGAAATGTGCAGTTTTCTATCGTATTTCTGTGACAGCATATATTCATTTGCACAAGAGAGTTTGAATTTTCTTAGTGCTTTACGACTTAAAAATTGGGGAACTCTTGCAACATACAGAGAGAGGTATGAGTATTAGAACTATTTTAAAGGAAAAACTAATAGGTGACAGTTGAATGAGTGATTTGTCCAATTAAAATTCAGACGCATTACCTTTCTTTGTATTCAAATCCAAGAATGGTGCCCCTTCATCATTCCCTTTTCTTCACCTCATATTTGACCCTTGCAGTTTAAAACTTTTTAGCACAATTTCATTTAGTCTTGGAAGTTTTTTTTTTTTTTTGGTGCTGGGGATCAGACTGAAGAACTTGTGCATGGTAGGTAAACACTCTAACCATTGAGCTAAATCCCTAGCCTTGGAAGTCATTTTAATAGAAGTGTGTAATATGTGAGATTGCCAGTTACTGCTTACAAATTGTATTATTTTCTTTGTCAGTTTCATTTACGTGATGTGGGACAACTGAAAAAAGCAGCCACATTAAAGTAAAAGGGATATAAGTAATGTTGCCTCAGTGAAGAGCCTGGCACAGACTTCTACTTGAAATTTAAACACTGAAAAATTTACATTTTTTTTTTTTTTGTGGTGCCGGGGATCAAACTCAGGCCCTTGTGCTTGCAAGGCAAGCACTCTAATCACTGAGCTAAATCCCCAGCCCCAAACCCTGAAAAATTTAAGAATACATATTTTTATCTCTTTAACTTTAGGAAACTTTATTTTTATTTTATTTTATTTTTGGTGCTGGGGATCGAACTCGGGGCCTTGTGCTTGCTAGGCAAGTGCTCTAACCACTGAGTTAAATCCCCAGCCCAGGGAATGTTAAATAAATCAAATTT
>PVJO010015530.1:0-28322 GCA_004026905.1 Hystrix cristata
ACACACACACACACACACACACGCACAGAATCCTAGTTTCAATCTGGCACTTACTTTCCGTTGTAGGAGAGAGAAGGTGATTTTTTGCTCATTGCAGTATGAATGGGTCTGAACATATTACGGAGATTTCCTGACAAATAACAACTGCTTATCCATTAAACTGTTCAGCTTTTTACCTTCTCTGTCCTGTCATAAAGGGAATAAGCTCGCAGCAGTTATATCAGTAGGACAAGGAAAATTTAGATGACAAGAAGGATCTAGGGGCTGGGGATTTAGCTCAGTGATTAGAGTACTTGCCTTGCAAGCACAAGACCCTGAGTTCGATCCCCGGCACCAAAAAAAAAAAAAAAAAAAAAAAAAAAAAAAAAAAAAAGAAGGATCTGGCACTGGGTTGGTGTTGGGCAAAGCAACTTACCATGACTGTGGCATCCCCAGTGAGGACAGCACTTGGATAAGTTAACAAAAACAGTGTTCTTATTTCTCTCACAATTGGCATGCAAGCAAATTCTAATAACAATAAAAATAAAGAAAATGAATTACAATGCAATGTTGATTTTATGGGCTTCTTACAAATTAAAGCCTTCTGAATTGAAAATTAACCTTAATACACACTGAACTTGGATCCTGATAGTTTAAAAGACAAAGACATTTAGCCTGGACATGATCAGAAGCACCTTTTACTTTTTAATAATGGCATAATTTCTTTTCTCATATCAGTAGAAAAAGAAACAAGGACAGCACATTTTGGTATTGACTTTAGAAGTAATAGATTGTGGATTCTGCCTTTCTTAGAACTTCTCTGCTGGAATCGCAGATACAGTCCCCATGATACCTCCGTTTGGGCTCATGATCCCTCCTGGGTGGTGTGGAACTCATCTCGCATACTGAACCTGGCCTTATCATATAGTGGGAACTGGACACCTTCTTTCTACTTCATCTTCAAAATTTTGAATGTTGATCTGCTATGGTTTGCTAGAAAACTAGGTATGGTGTGTGTCAGATATAAAGTAATCAAAGATGACACCAATGTTTGTTATCTGAGTAACTGTAATGGTTAAATCCTCCATTATTTTCCCTGGGAATGAGTGAGGGAGGAACAGCTCTGGAGAGGGCAGGTTCAGCTATGTTTTATCTACTAGGCATTAAGAGAAAGGTGTGGCATTATTCTGGAGTATTCTCCATTCCCCAAGATCACCTTCCCTTCTAATACCAGTTACAAAGTTCAGGAGTCCCTAAGATTACCCTCATTTCTGACACTAGTTGCAATTTCAGGGGTCATGAAGATCGTCCTAATCTTGATAATTCCCTGGGATGACTCACAGAACTCACTGAAAGCTGTATACCCACTGTTAAAATTTACAGGTGCAGATTAAAATCAGTTTAGGACAAAGGTGGACAGGACAGATTCATACTCAGAGATCCTAGTTGTCTCTCCAAGTGGGTTTGTGGCTACTGCTGACCTCTCCAGGCAACAGTGTGTGATAATGTGCATGAAGAATTTCCAACCAGGGAAGCTCACGTGAATTTTGGCATCCAGAGATTTTCCTGGGCCTTGGTCACTAGCCACGACTGACCACTTGGCTTACTCACTGTCCTGAGCAGCCCTCACCACAGGTCGCATCATTAGCCCATCCTGTGTGATCTAAGGCACTCAGTTAAGGAAAGACTCTTAGCAGACAGGATATTATAGACTTGTGGATCAAGTCCCAGGATTCAATGGCAAAAGCCAGACTTCTTTTATCTAAAATTAATTCTTTACTCCACAGATGTCAAATAAGAAAGTGACCTGACTCCAGAATTCAAGAAAGTGGTCTGGCAAAAGATGCCCACTGGGAAGTTAGCAGCATATGAAAGGCGTACTGTTTAAGGTCTTCTCTGTATTATCTGTACTAAAGATATGTATTTCACTTTCAAGGAGAGGATGACTGGTAAAAATTTAGAGACAGAATTTTTTCAATGTCAACCTACCACTACTGTCAAAACCATTTTAAATCTATTTTAATTGAGTCCCTTCCCAATCTTCATAGCTTTACCATACATTACAAAGTCCGTGGCTGGTGTTCATGCACAATTAATTTGCTTTAACACATTTCCAGCCGGGGTGGTTGCACATGCCAGTAATCCCAGCACTCTGGGAAGCTGAGGTGGGGTTGGGGGGGGGCACAAACTTGAGCCCAGAATGGACAATTTAGCAACTGAGGCCCTATATCAATAATAATAATAATAGTAATGGCTGAAGATGTAGCTTAATTAAAGACCCTGGATTCAATCCCCAGTACTGCTTTTAAAAAATAATTGAAATACCAAATTTTGGCTTCTTAATGAATTACTACCTTTTATCATCTGCAAAAAAAAAAAAAATGAGTGATGAGACAATGAATGCAAGAGTCATTTTTTTTTGTATTGCTTATTTTGCGATGCAGTTTGGTGTGATTCTGACACTGCACAAAGACCACATTAACTAAAGTGATAAATAGGCCAGGCGATGAAGCCAGTTGGCAAATCTGTAGTGTGTGTGGCTGCTGAAATGGATACCTGGATGTGGGAGGAATCTTGGGAGTCCCGTCTTGGGGCTTGGGGAGGGTGAGCCTGCCGAAAGGTGGTGTGATTGATCTCTCTGGAAGAGAGTGCCAGCTGGAGTGTGCATAAATGGCTCCTTCTGGAGTCTCCATAAAAGTTAAATTGATGGCAGCTTCTGAAAAGAACATTTTAGACCTCTGTCCCTGCAAAATAAACTTTGATTTTAGCTATGACTGAAATAAGTGACAACAGAAAAAGGTAGAAAAAAATTAAACAATACAAAACAATAATGTACTCTCGGTGAAAGAATTAGGGTTAATAGAATGTTACTCATCTACCAGAATACTGTAAGGAGATGATTGCAGGGTGGTGCTCTTTTCCTTAGAAGGTTTTAGGAATCCATCTGTGCAGATTGTTTCTTTTTTATTGTCATTATGTAAACTAATTACATTAAGGCATTTTAATGAAAAGGATGTTTTTTAAAGAGTTATAATTTTACTCTGTCGTTAAATAATTTAACTGAGTGCTAAATTTGTTCAATATTTCTGAAAGCTGTTGTTTGCAAATTATTTACTTTAGTCTTCTTTTCATTTAACCACCACGTCCCCGCCCCACTCTCTCTGTTTTGTTTTATTGAGACAGTGTCTTGCTATGTAGTTCAGGCTGACCCTGAACTCACTTCCTAGCTCAGGCTGGCCTTGAACTCACCATGATCCTCGTGCCTCACCCTCCAGAATGCCAGGATTGCAGACATGCACTGTTGTGTCTGGTGTAGCGTTATTTTCAAGAAAATAGATTTTGCTTTTTTAGTTCACCTAATTGATAGGTCCTTTTATTTCTCTATTTTGAACAAATGACTCGGGAGAGATCCACATGTAAACCATCTCAATTATTTGAGAGATTTATTTTTCTTAAAAAAAAAAACTTTCGTTATAGTAAGCTTATTTGCTTAGTTATGATGGGTCTGATTAGGATAATCTTTTTAGAAATTGGCAATTTTAGAAAATGATAAAAAGGAAAAATAGTGGGAGAGTTAGAAAGATGGCTAAAGAGACACAGAGGAAATACACAGCAAATACTGTAATTAAAACACATTCCTGCTGCTTAATCTCATTTTCCTTTTGATAGAAATTTCATCCACATAAATTATACTACTGGGATGTCATCAAATATACTGCATAAATTAGGCGAAAAAATGATCTTTGGATGTTTCAGATGCATCTTGTAATTTGTTAATCCTCTTGCATGCATACAAGGTACGATAAGAGAATTCAGATGGGTTTCTAGCTAAGTGTTAGGGGGTAGGGAAAATGCGAAAGAGTATATGTGAGAAAGTGCAGTGAAGACTAAGCATCTAGAGCAGGAGGTAATGGAAAAAAGAATTTAGAAATCATGATTCTACTTCAATATTTAACTGCTTTCTAGTTTTCCTTGTCTCTAATTGAAGTGCTAAACCATTTGTGTTTAAAAAATTGGATGTGAAAAGCCTTACAGAAACTTTTTTTTTTTTTGTGCTGGGGATCCATCTCAGGGCCTTGCCCTTGTTTGGCAAGCACTCTAACCACTGAGCTAAATCCTCAGCCCCTATAAGAAACTATTTGTATATAGAAATAGCGTAGTTAAAGTACAGCTTGTACAGTTAAAGACTGAATAAAAAAATAAAGACTGAATAAATATTCATATCCCATTTATTACACTTATCTGTGAAGCAGTGTCTTGTGCACTGTAGACATGCATACAGTACATGTGGCTTAAATGAGTGAAGGTACATTTCCTTAAATTGTCAAGTCGGCAATGACAACTCCTACAAGCAGCAACTTTTATTTTTTTATTTCTTTACACTTCAATATCATTCCCCAGGGAGGCAAACTGAAACCTGTTCCATTAATGCCAGCAGGGATGTATATGTGTGAAGAGAATAAGTAAACATTTATTGTACCTGATGGCTCAATGAACTATCTACGTGAGCTCTTAAGAGACTTGAAAATACTTGGAAGTATTTATACTTCGGATGAACTCTATGAATACTCTGTGAATATTATCTATCAGAAAACTTCTATTTTTAAGTCAGTTGAGCTTTTGCAGTCCTAGCTATTGAGTTAATCTAAGTAGATAGCTCCTTTTCCAGTAGTAACATGATAATCTCTTAAAATGCCCTTTTAAATTTTGATTCTATCTAAATAAATGTCAAAATATTTTTTCAAGAATAGACTTAATAACCAGCACATTTTTAAAAGCTCTTCCTACGTTGGCCCATATAACAATAATGACAAACTGCCACTTCCTGAGGCAGTTTCTATTGTTATGTAGTGTCCAATACATGACAGTTTCTATTCAGTGTCTTATATTGTAGTGTATAGATGTTTTTATCCTATTACACAGAAAAAGAAATCAGAGACTTGCACAAAACTACACAAGTTGTACATTTTGGGACTAAGATTCAAAGCCCTCAGCCAATCTCTGATAGATGTGTTCCCCCACATTTATATTTGATTCTCACAGTATCTCATGAGGTCATTAGGCTAGAGGTGGCTTTCTTTCCCTCATGTAGCTAAGGCTGCGATTTCATCGTTTTACATCTATAAGACATCTTATGAGGATGATAGAGATTTAGAACAGGAAAAATTTAGGGTAATACAAATTAGCAATTTTTCAGACATTTTGGCTTTAGTATTACTTTCTATCCTTAATAATTATTGCGAATCTCTGAAGTAATTTGTAATAGGTATTTATGATTAATTTTAACTTATAATCATGTGTTTCATAATTGAAAAACTAGTCTAAATAATTTCAGGAATGATTATTTTAACAAAAATAACATAAGATCAGGTGTTTTATTGAAATAAAAATTCTACTATTTATACCATGAAATGTACCTGTACATGATCAAGAGAGTCTTGCATCATACTGAGTGTGTTTTATGATTCTACGGCCCTCTCTGATTTACCTTTAATATTGTTTTTTGTTTCTTTTAAATTAAAGGTCTCATTCGTTTGCAAGAGCTCATCAAAGCGCCATCAAGGTACAACCTTCGCCTGAAAATTCGTCAACTGCCTGCTGATACGAAGGATGCAAAACCTTTGCTGAAAGAGATGAAACGAGGCAAGGAATTTCATGTAATCTTCGACTGCAGCCATGAAATGGCAGCAGGCATTTTAAAGCAGGTACGTTTAAAATTATTTTTATAGTTTATCAACTTGTACTTCAATATGTTTTCTTAAAAATGCAGTTATTAAAAAATGCAGTTATTTTACAGGATTAAAAAATCAGAGAAATCATCTTGATGAAATTTTATGATACTCCAACAATTGCTTTTTTTTTTTTTTTAACTGAGAGAAGAGTTTATTCGAAGGTGCAGAAAAAGGGGGAATAGCGAGAGAGAGAGATGATAGCTGCTCTGGACAAGTAGGGAGCATTCAAAAGTGAAATACTTCTGACAATTGCTTTTGATTAATTGTCTTAAAAGTAATATAAATATTGATGCTTACCAAAGCAGATTGAAATTTTGAGGTTCTTTTCAAATGCCTTCACTACTATGAACAGTTGATTAATGATACAGATTTCTGTTTTATACTGAAATGAGGAAACATACTAAGATTCAATGATTAAAATAGCTCCTCCATTGCAATCAAATAGTAGGAAAGGGTAAAAAAGATTTACCCTTTGCCTGCTAGCTACTGTGAGATGCCATATATACTTTATCTTATTTCATCATCACTATAACCACAAGAAACTGCATATCCCAGAATAACTGCATAAATTCACCAATGTCCAGTCGCAAGGAAATGGCCGAGCGATTAATACAATTTTAGTGACATTACAAGTATTCATCCCAGAATAAAATACCTAACATCTACATAAAATGATTCCTGCAGATCAGTCAAATGGAACCATTTGTAGCAGGAAAACAGTGTTAAGAGGGTGAGGCAGGAGGATGGTGGGCAATTTAGCCACTTAGTAAGACCCTGCCTCAAAAATAAAGCAAGCAAACCGAAAAACAGGCCAGGGATGTGGGATGTAGCTCAGTGGGTGAAGCCCTGAGTTTGAACCCCAGTTCTGCCAAACAAAGAAGCAAAAAACAAACAAACAGTAAGACAGTGTTAGGTCAGAACTATTCAAACAGGTTTAACAGCAAACTGGAAAATAGGAATTTGTCCTTATCTTCCATGTAAGGGATCTGAGGTTGGGAGGTAAATGACTGGTAGAAGGCCATCCCATTTTTAAGTAGTACAGCCTGGATTTGAACAAAATTCTTTAGATCTTTCTTTTTAAGCTTTTTGTATGCACACTGGGATGATACCTCAGTGTGGGACAAATTGACTGTTTGAAAACTCTTGTATGGTCTTATCTATGCTGGAGGGTTATGCAGAATCAGATGTCAGATCACATCCCATTACATATAACTACTAACAGCAAATGTTTGTTATAACATAGTTCGTTTATTAAGCAGATGTTTGTCCAATATTCCCATATGAATGTCAGTTTTACAGCAGTGAAATACTTAATGGGATTTGGAAAATTACTCTAATTTTGTGTTTGGTTAATAAAACAAAGAGATTTTGTTTTTATGGTTTTTGTAAGGTTTTTTATGTAGTAGTGAAGAAAATGATGCAATAAATAACCACTGAAATTTTGAGTTATAATTTTTATTTCATGTAATTCCCTAGCAATTCTTGGTCACACTTAAAAAACACAGACTTGGAGAGGACCCTTTCTTCTATTCTCAAAGCCCTCCACTAGTTCAGTGACAGAACTTTGACCTACTTTCTATAGGCTTCTGAAAATATGTAAAGGAGCAGTTGTATTTTTTTTTTTTGGAAGAACTAGCTCTGACTTACTTTACTGTATAGAAAGTGAGAGAGTATCTATCACCTTTAATAATAGAATTCATAATCTGCCTTTTATTGGGTGTATGTATTATTTTATACTGTACTTGTTTTCTTACTGTAATCTGCTCTGTTTGCAAAATGAAGATACAACTAAAATCACATTTAAAAGTATTCAACAAAGATAAGTAATTCTATATATGTAATTTTCCTAGAAGAAAAGTAAGAACAAGGGTAAAATGAGAATATGAATCAAAAAGAGCAGGCAGAGTGACACTATTATACAGAATATGTGCCCTGAGGACCTGTAATACTAGATGACCACATATTTAGGGATGTATTTTTTAAGCTACCTGGCCCCAGGAAGCACTTATCTCATATTTGGGGGCTAGTTAATCTAGAAACCAATTCAAGAAGAAAGAAAATAACTTCCTTCTTGTAAATGCAATAGTGTGTTTATGGGGATGTTTTTATGACTTAAAAAATTTTGCTGAGATTCTTTGACATTATTTAATGTTGGAACACCAAAAACATAGTATAAAAATTGAGCAAAAATCCAAAAGCTTTTACCTAGTATGGCTACACCCAAGAATGACTGTTAGTAGTATCTAGCTTAATTAAATTAAACTTGTTCATTTGTTTGTTTAATTAACTTATTTATTTAAACTAACTGAGCATTTTCTAAATACTGAGCAATACCTTTTTGTTGGTATATGACTGTAATACATACTATTTGCATTCATTTTGGGGATCCGACATCTCTGTATCTATATCTATATTTATAGCTATATCAATATCTATATCTAGCACATATAAGAGAAACCATGTGATATTAGCATTCTTACCTGAAAGCTCTAAAAGTGTGTGGAGCTAGGGACCTATTGGTATCTCTCTGAGGAAAGTTGAGTACGCTAATTGGTCCACATGCATCAATATCAGCTGATTCCATTTTTATCTGGATTTCTCATAGAAAATCCCTTAAGCTAGAGCCAAGTTTCTCTGAAGTAAAACATCACAAGGACATCCCAACACAGTTGAAAAAATAATAAAAAAAAACTTCAGAGTCTAGGTCAGAATATGAAATAAAAACTTTTAGTCTGAAAAAATGTAAAAGATTATGTAAATAAGCTCCTATGACTGCAAGGAGTAAAATAAAACTAAAATTTAAGGTACATGTATAAAGGCCTGTTGTTCCCCAGTCTTTAACATTGAGCAGTATAATTTCTGGATCTAACCTGAAGGATAAACTGAAAATTGTGTAACTTTTACATACCTAGATAACTATATGCATTGTTTCATCATACTATATTGTCAATTCTACACTAGTTTAATGATGGAGATATCTAATATTTTCATTTTAGAACAATTAATCTCTGGTATCTCTAGGACAACTAATTTTCTGTTGAACCACTTATATCATTTGTATGTAAGAAGGTACTAATTTTATTCTTTTTATCGTGGTTTGAGGTGAGCATGTAGTTCGCTCAAAAGTAGTAGCAAGATACAATGCAATCTGTTTGAGAAAAGTCCAGAGCAAGTTCTCTTTTTTAAACTAAATCTTTCAAAAGAAAATTTCTATTGTATATTTTTGCAAGTAAGATTACAGTGGAAGTACTTAATCAAAAATAAATAACCTCATCTAGTCCTGGCTTTCTCTACATTCAGGATCATTGCCCATAATTGATTCTTGTTTTCAAAATCAAAGGCTTAGAGAAAGCTAATGAAGACCACAAAGACCCCAGCTATACTGTAGATCTGTTAGAAGCTGTACTGAAGATCTGTTGATCTTCTACTGAAGAGCTGTGCATCTGATTAAGAAGAAACCCGTGGCCAGTTCAGAATACAATGTCAGAAGCCAGCCAACCTCTCCAGGCCATTTCCTCGGCCCACCCTCGACCCTAGCTACCGAAGCACAACTTCAGGCACAGGAGTAAAATACCAGGCTTTTCAAATTGTCAAGGAAAAGGTAGAATTTTTAGAATGCATACATCCTAAAATGAATTGACAGCTCTGATAAGATGTCCTATTTAATAAAATGGCATAGATTATGAATGCCAAAGAAGCAGATAAAAAGGGAGTGTCATTGATGTGGGACACTTACAGTGGGGCCTGGAGGCGCTGTTGATTTATTTCTAACATACCTGGTCTGTTCTACCTCTGAAACGGGCTGTGGATTTAAACTGACCTTTGGACTGAGCCAAACTACTGTTTCCCAAAACATGGTTTTTTAACTGCTCCATATATACCACAGCCCTCTCACAAACTGTCCAGAGACTAGGAGATCACTCTGTCCTTTGCTTACAAGACAGTTTAACTTTTGCCAGCCAGCATCGGTTGCAATTCCTGATGAACAATTGGTATAATTTCCAATTCCAGGGTTGCAGTCTAAAGCTATAAATACAACTGTCATTTAAAAAAAAAAAATCTCTAAGTCATTACTTTAGGCAGTTAGCATGCAGGTTTCCCAGGTAGCTATTCTCACTTCGGCTCAGATAAACTCTGTGTTCTCATTTTCAGTGTCCCTCATCTTGCCTTTCGGTTGACATTTATAATCCATACTCTTGGAGTTAGACCTGGAGTCTAGGTTTATCCCTGATTTCACGCTCTTGGGCCATGCATTCACCCACATGCCTTATGTCCTAGGTTCTTCACCTGTAAAGTGAATACAGTAATAAAGCCCATTACATAGAGTTTTTATGAAGCTCAAATACACAATAGTCTTAGTAGCAGACATACTTCAGTCACTATGTAAGTGTTGTTTATATCGGCACATCTGAATCACTATTTCTTTGAGTTATCTTTATTTTTACACTTGTTAAGTTGATAAAGGAAGAAACAAGGTAAATACTGAGGTGTCTTCAAGTAGTTTGGGAGCTGAGAAAACTTATGCACATATCCATTGGGACCAGTGAATGCTGTCTACAAAAACAGATAAAGTGGCAATTTTTTATTTAATAAGGGAAATAGTCTCTTATTTGTTTAAAGTGATAAGAGTGTTACTCATTTACACAATTATTATCCATTCAAGAAGTATTATTTGGTGGTTTTATTACTAAGTATCACTGCTAATGCCCAATTGCATGATGGTGCTTTCCACTAACAATGTTTTTCCCATCTTTGTATATTTCATATGTTCCAAATTTTTTTTAGAACTCTATCCTTCTTTAACTGAGTTGTTCATATAAAATCACAAATTTAATTCTGTTTAACTGATTAATACAGACTGGTCATGATACTTTTATGAATATAGAACACAAAAAATGTCGAGTAGCTGAAGCAGCTACTTAGTAATGGAGTGTATGTGGTTAGAAGTTTGTGGAAGACTATTAGGTGCACCTGAGAATACTCATTTTCTGCCAGGACTCATCAGTAAGTTAAAAAATACACTGATTTTCAATTATCATTGTCAATTATTATTGACTGATAAGCAGTCATTTCTAAAGCATCTTCTATTTTCGGAGGGGAAAAGGACATGGATACTTCTTATCTGTGGAAGGTTGAATCTAAAAGAACTTGCTTTAAAATTGATTAACTAAAACTAATAGGGACCAAGGAAAACTAAAATAAGACAGTGATAATCAGTTGGTCTATTAATAAAAACAAACGTATTTCTTTAATTGTCCTTTTGTACAATAGTGGTGCTTTACATTTCCTTCATCAATACTAAAGATATGTCTGTTAAGTGCTGAAAAATGCCTGTTGGTCATGTACTCTGCAGCACTTCTTTTCCTGAGCTATACTGGTCTTCCAATTAAAACGATGTTGCTCATGAGGGTATTTGTACTGAAGACACTGTAGGTGTAAGGAACTGTGAGGTATTTACTTCAGGTTTGTGTTAAATTTAATGCCTCCTTTAAAATGTAACACCATAAGCTTTACAATTGCTTTCACCTAAAAGCTTTTCTATCAAGAGAATTATTCAGAAATTCCTTTAGTAACCGATAATCTCTTTTTGCTACTGAGAAAAGATTTAATTTAACCCAATTTTGATGCAACATGAATGTTGTATGCTGATTCTTTATCACATCCTACTATTTTGTTACCATCTATCTGACTGGTTTTATATAGGTCATACTATGCATACTTTAATGTTAATTTTTAAATTTATTCATTTTTTATTTCTTAGGCATTAGCTATGGGAATGATGACAGAATACTATCATTATATCTTTACCACTCTGGTAAGTAGTTTTTAAAACAAAAATAATGCTCTATATTTCATTATTGTGACATTTTACAATGAAAGAAATGTGTTTTTGATTGAGAAGAAGTAAAATAAATAGTGTTACTTTTGTAGTTATACTTCATTTTACTTTGATAATACCCAGAAGGCATTATTAGAGAGAACTAATAACTCTTGGTGGAAAGCTGATGATTTTGAGATAATATTTCAGATATCAATTCAAAATATTCTATGTCTTATTTTTATATTGCTTCAGAGGACTTTCAAAACATAATGGGTTTTAAAATTAGTTTCTTGAAAAAAAAGTCAATGATTAGACAAGCACAAATTTTTGTGTTGTTATCTCAGCTCTATTTGTTCTTTGAAAATCAAGTTTACTGAAGCTGCCCTTTGACCAGACTACATTTTGTATTTTGTTTTAATTTATATTTAGTTGAATTTTCTAAAAGTCAGTATGTTTTAATTAGCAATTAGTAAAACATTATCTTTACAGTTTGTCTATACATACTCAAAATATTTTTCTTCCTTATTATGCATGAAAATCTAACCTTAATATTTTATTGAACATACTCACTCTTAGCTTTTTTTCTTCATCAATACATTATCCTGGTTTTCCTTCCTCGGTAAAATGGCACTCTGTCTCTTTCACTAATTCTCTCCTGCCCATTACAAAATTATTGATGTATTTTAAAATTTTATCCTACTTCTTTCCTTTCCAGTTATCTTCTTAAGAACTGCTATATTTTTAGAGTTGCATTTACACTTTTGTTTAAATGAGGTCTAAATATCTGTATGTAATATTCTTAATATCATTGCATACTGTAGAGCAATTCTGTTATAGCATTAAAATAATTTGAAAATATTTAAACCTTAATGTGTTGACCTCCATATTTGCTCCTCTTTTGATTTCCTTAAAAATTTTCATAATCTTTAATTATGTCAACCCAAAAGTTTTACTTATGTTTCCCCCACAGTGTCTCTAGCATCCATTTTTTTTCTATTTCAACTGTGAGCAATCTAATTGTTGCTCTTTCTATTGACTCAGAAATCTTCCGTTAGTCTTACTTGTGAGAGTTTTGAAGTTACCAGATCAAATTACTCAAATTTGATTGATTGCAATAGCTTCCTGTGATAACAACTCCTTTGCTTCAACAGATATTTTTCATGTAGTTATTATATTTTACTTATAAATTCTAATCCTTGCTCTACTATACTTACATCACTTCTTACTAGATAACATTTTACAGTTTGTTAGAAACTTAATGGTATGCAGGTATGAGGGAAATGAGAGGCTTTCCTCATCAATTATATTTCAGTGCTGTTGTAACCCAACTCTACCACAATTGTAAGAGTTTGAGAAAATCAAAAGTATCTCTTAGTTAAAAAAAAATGGAGCTACTAGTTTAAAATAGATATAAATCATTAATTTATAATTGAAGACCTTTTATACTTTGATTCTAGTTTAACTTTCCCACTTTCTTTTGCACTGTTCATCCTTTATGAATTCTCTATTACAACCAAACTGATTTAGACATTTACCATTATTGTGTTTTTTACTTATATTTCACTTGCTCATCATGTCTATCAAGAGTCTGGTCATTACTTAAAGGCATGGTTAGTGGAGAAAAGGTTGCCTCTCATCTATCATAAAGTTTATGGCTAAGACCACTATAGCAAAATACCATTTAACAAGACAAAGGCATATACACATTTGTTTAGTATAAACTGAATGTGATACTGGGTCCCTTAGATACAAAGACCCAAAGAAATAGGGAAGTCTGTTTGTTTGATGACGAGTAGACAGTCGTGTAGAGACATAATGGACAAATGGGGATATTATTTAGTAGTAATAAGATACGATGAGGGAGAGTTTAGCACAACTTGTTCAGATTCTTTTTGGCCTTCAAGCACTGGGCAGGAGCTCTCTGGAATGAGGATTTTATGACCTGTTTTTGATGACTGTAGGTCAAGAAACCTTTGCGGCTTACTTCAGTGGAGAAAGTTAGCAGAGGGTGAGAGAATGAACTTCCCGCTTCTGCAATTTTCTCAGTTTCCTTCAGCTTCAAATGCTCAGTGTACCAAGGCTCCATATTTTGCGGTAGAATATTTGGAGATCACATCTTAGCTCCTGTTTACTCTGCAAAGTTTTCCTGACCATGATAATTCACGGTGATCTGTGTTACTTCTCACTCCTGTTGCACTTACCATTTTCTTTTACTGCTTAGCATATATTGCTATGCACTGTTTATTTACAACTTAAATCTATCTTATCTCCTGGGCTGGAATATGAGTATTAAATAATAGAAACCTACAGATTTCTTACATGTTTCTTAGAACAACTCAGGCCAATACACGTTGTTTTCTACTGGATTGAATTTCTTAAATTTCTTCCATCTGGACTGCATAGCTGTGTGATTCTGAGGCAAGCTGTGTACAGGACCAGTGGTATTAATCTTGTCTTGGTTTTCAATATAGTCTGTAAGATCTGAGGGTTAGCTAATGGCAAGTGCAAAGAGGGCAAAAGTCACACATGCTTCATGTTCTCACGGTGACATTCAGCTCCCTTGATAGCTTTAGCCTCTTATCTCCTGGGCAAACTAAAGAACAGAGCAGGTTCATTCACTCTACGTGGACTGGAGAGGGTGATGGAAAGTGTTCCTATGGTGAAGTGACTGGTGGGATGTAAGATAAAGAAAGCACAGGATTTCGACAGCCAACAAAGCCAGTGTTTTCCCCTCATCTTGCATGCAGTTACTATTAGTTAGAAGCTACATTTCACGAACAGGTGGCAAACAAACAGGTGGCAACAACAACCCAAACCCAGACCAAACAGAGCCAAACATGAGCAACAAGTGGACAAGTAAGCAAGGCACAGAAAAAGCACCTCTGTTAGTTTAAAGCAAGATGTTTTTGCGTAAAGGATAAGGGTGAGCTATCCTTAATATGGATAAGAAAGCTTATGTAAAGGTTAAATGAAAATTATGGAAGATCCTATTCAGTTTCATGAGTTAGAATGATATATACAAACGTATTTGTGTATACAGCATATATATTTGCATTTTCAAAGCATGAAGACTATTTGAACCTTGCCAATCTGTGATGTTTAACCTCACTTGAGAAACAATGGTTTTAAATATCCTAAGAGAAGGAAAAATAAGTGACTACTTCAATAATATGTGCTTGCAAATGAACTCTTCTGATCCTGACACAAAGAATTCTGTTTTTCAGGACCTCTTCGCTCTTGATGTAGAGCCCTACAGATACAGTGGTGTTAATATGACAGGGTTCAGAATACTAAATACAGAAAATACCCAAGTTTCCTCCATCATCGAAAAGTGGTCAATGGAACGGTTGCAGGCACCTCCGAAACCCGATTCAGGTTTGCTGGATGGATTTATGACGGTATGAATAATGACTTAAAGATCAGTTTGTGTGTTTCTAAATTATGTTGCGTACAATATTAAATTCTCTGTTTTCAAACTTCAGTTTAGTCATTTCACAGTAATGGCATGGTATCAGAGCTACGATTGCAAATCATTTTGTTCATAATTTTCTAAATCAATTTATATGACAAATTTACGCTTTTATACAAGTAACTCAAAAGACGTTACTACTCTAATTTTTATACTAAAACGTAGGCATTTCTAAGGTACTAAGTTAATTAGTACCATATGTGGAAGAAATTGAAAACTGAAAAGACATTAATCTGATGGGCAGCCTTCTCAACATATCTAGCAATATTATTTCTCTTAATCACAATAGTTTTTGACACTTGACTTTATATGAATGACTTACATCACACAAAAATTTCATCTAGGGTTATTCATTCTTTAAGGTGCAAGATTAACCAAGGTTCACATTAGTTGTTTTCAAGTATTAGTTTAAACCCAGAAATGTATTAATGGATAAAGGTCTATTCTTTGTATAGATTTAGTGCATACCAATTCTGCCAACAAAAATCTAATGCAAGGTACATAATAACTTTAATATTTCTGACAGCTACATTACAAATATATCCCTCATAAAACAGGCTAAAATTGTTATTAACTTGTTTTATTTAAGAGACTATATAAAATACTATTCTTTAATCAGGTAATTTATATAAAAATAATGACTCATGTATTTTGCATTCTTTTCTCTGGTATGTCTTTGAAAGTTAGTGTGTATTTGATACCATATATATTAATTCAGATTAGTTAAATTTCAGTTACATTTTCTCAGTAGCTATTAAAGACTTTATAGAACAAAGTAGGTTTATATTTTAACCATTTAAAAGTTTATGAATGCCTGATGTAGCTCATTAAATCCATATTCATAGACCAAATTATTGCTAGGGTCTAGAAAATAGTTCAACAATTGTCAATGCTTACATTTCCTACATCATTACCATCTACTTTTGAAGAGTTTCAGTCTAAGTGGTAACGTAACAAACATCTTACATCTGATTAAATATTTTTCTATTATGGTTGTAATTTTTTCCAGAAATTGTTTCAAAGGGTTTCAAAACGTAATTGTAATATATTGTGTATTGTTAAAGGAAAAATTGGTTTTTTTCCCTTAAAAATGATTTAGTTAATTGAGTACCTTCATAGAGACTGTGAAGAAAAAATAGTTAGCCCGTAGGCACCAACTTTTTTATGAATAAAAGACATTTTTAATCAGAAAACTAATCATTTAGAATTTGAAGATATCTTATGTCCACGTTAATTTTTTTAATTTATTCACATTAATTTTTAAAGAACTACTATAAGGGGAAATTTATTCCTTGTATAGAGATCGTTGACCAGTTCTAGTAGCTTGGTTTTAACCTATTATATATTTGAGGACTATTATAAGAATGAGATATTTAAAAACTAAAATGAAAATATTTTTTCCATACTATTGCCAAATTTTAAATGAAGTACAATTTAGAAAAATTATAAACATTGTATTTTGTTATCTGTTGGAAGAGGGCAAATTAAACTTTTGAAACTTAAAACAGTTTACATTTTATACTATCATTTAAATAGTTTTTATGACTCTATGTATATTTTCCAGTAAATTCATTCTAACTCTCTTTGCAACTCTTCAATTCAGAATGGTTATTTTATTATTTATATTTAAAAACTATTATTGAATGGCTGTTGGAAAATTAATTTGGTCAGTGTTGTGACAGTCTTAACACTTTTGTCCTCTAAGACTTCTGCTGATACGCCCAAGGATTAATGTGACCCTTTATATATGAAAATCATAAAAAGTGTTCAACTTTACATTGGTGCTCTGTATCTCTACCTAAATCCTGTATGATTTTACATTTCCTCTCCTGATATGAAGTGCCCATTAATATACAAGGGGAGGTGAACTAATTTCTCATCTAGGGAGGTAGAACTGCTTGGAGAAAATTAACCTTCAAAAGAAGGAAAGGGGCACAGGGTGTTAGGAAGAATGCAAATGTGATTTCTATCATTTTATTTATGAATCCATTCCTTCTTTACTCTGCCCTTTGCACTTGCAGATGATTTTGTGGGAATGAATAAATCATAGAATAAAAATGGACTATTAGAAAACGAGCCTATTTATTGATTATTCTAGGCATTGTACAAAGATCCTGGAATTTGTAGAATTTTCAGTGGCAACACCTTTCCCTTTGAGATAAAACCAAACTACGTTTCAAAATGGCATGGTAAATAAGAAAAAAAAAAGAAATTTTGTATGTAGAAGAGATAATTATCCCTTCATGTATATATTTTGTCTTGAGTCATTGTAAAATGTAAACATTTTACTAGAAAACTTACGTGAAAACATTTTTAAATTAGTAGGCTGAAGACAATTTATGAGTTGTTTTTGAGTAATTTTTCTTACCTAAAATATTTATAAATATGACATTGAACACAAACATTTTGCGAGTAGACATGAGATTTATCATTAAGATAAATGTTTCATCCAAAATAGATACATACTCAATTTGATTTTACAATTTCCTTTTGGAAAATTGATAATATATTTTAAAGGCTTCGCATTATATAATATTATATAAAATAAAGTTTATACATAAAAGTCTATTACTCTAATTCTAAATTATAAAATGCTACATGATTTTTATAAAAATAAAACCAGTGTGAAGTCTGTATTAAAATATTGGTATATTTGTGCCTTGCATAAGTATTCATTTTCTTTTCCATTTAACATTAGAATGTAAGCATTTTCACAAGTCATTGTATATTTAGTAAAAGAAATTAATAGCTAATTTCCTCAATGAACGGTGTCTGGAAATTAAAATGCTCTTAGTCAGAAAAGAAAAAGAATTATAGCCTAGCAATATGGCATTGGCAACATTCCCTTTAATCAATACATGAGATCTCAGTGTGTATATATTTCTACTTCTCTTTTTCCTCTTATGATCCCATAAAGAAATGGAATTATCAGCAAAGTCCCTTGTGCTTGGAGCAAGACCTGTTATTATCAGTATCATAGTTATTTGCTGCTCTGTAAGTTCATCGTGCTTAGATTGTTTTCATGATTGAGCTATAAAAGGAAACAATGAATTGGATGCATAAAACTTTTTCTGGTTGAGTTAGCATCTTAATTGATCTCTGAGATAATTGGTAGTACAACACCACTTCTCTTGCAGTTGTAGTTTCTTCTTGTATGGTCTTCGGTCTTCATGTTAAAGGTGTTAATATTAGTTGCCTCAGTACTACTTTCTTCTTTACTTGGTATAAACCCAAGCACGATATCAATTCCCACAGTGCATCCACAGTCTATCTAGTCAAAAAAGATGCCCACTTTCTTCCTTTACACATGGGGATTGTTTTTATCCATGATAACACCTTTTCCCACGTTCCTTTATGCCCACACACTGCTCTCCAGTTAGTGATCTAAACTTTCCAGACATGAGCCCTTATTATAAAACCCTCTCTCTACCCTTTATTCTCTATCAAATGTTCACCTCCTTTCATGCTCTTTGAGGTGTGGAAGTCTTTCTGTGAAATTATCAGTGTCTTTTACTGTATTATTAGATGTCATTTCCCTCAGTCTTCTGTCCACACTCTGTCTTCTTTAGTGGTTACTAGAGCTTGAAAATTCACTTTTTGAATCTATCAGAGTTTTATGATGTTTATATTTGTGTTTGACTTCTTGAGTTTACAGTAATCTCAACTAAAGAGAACCAAATCAGGTAAAAATGCCTCAATTTTAAACAGTCTGTCCCATAAACCGTTTCTAGCAATCCTGATATTTGAATGCATATTAATGCTAGTATCCTGGTAATCCATCCAGTGATTTAATGACTACCAAAATTTTTTTCATGCTGATATAGAATGCTGTGTATATTCACTGATAATACAAATATATTACACAAATCAACAACTGTCATTTGCATTGCTAGAGGGAAATTAATGTTTTAGTAATTTAAACTCTGGCTATCAACTCCTATTGCCATTTCCTTTCCTCCAAACAGTCATCAGACACTGTCAATTTTACCATGTATCGTGTTTTTTTAACTACATTCTTCTCTGTCTCTAGAGCTACACCTTGCTTAAGAGCCAATGATTTTTCTCTTGGCTTTTGCCAGTCTTCTTACTGAAGTCCCACTCTTAAGATTTCTCTCTCACATCCTCCTTCTTTTTATTGTGATCTTTCCAGAACTTTGCCCATGGGACCTTGTCATTTACTAAGTATAATCAGAGCTCATTTGCCAAGCCAACAAGGCCTTCCAAAATGTGGGTTTTACCTACTTGTCCAGTCTGATATTTGCTTACTTCTTATTCCAGAAAGCCACCATCTCTTGATATGCCCTTTCCCATAGACCATCACCCATCTGATGGATCTGAACAACCAACCGTTATCTGAATGCATGACACATTCCTACTTACACATTAATTTTCAGATTACCTATTACCTTTTCTGTGAATTTGCCCTGAGTCCTCCAGACACTTTATGTCATAGTTCTTCATTTATGTGCTTTATGTTAAGTAAATGTTAAAATTTAACTTTGTGCTTTTGTTTGTTTTCACATTCCTTTCCCAATAGATCATAAGTACTTTTAAGGCACGAACTAGATCTTGGCCTCTTTGAAGCCTCTGTACCTTGTTCAGTGTCTGGGGAAAGCAGCTACTCATTATGAAAGGGTGACAACCTGATGAGCAAATGTGTTTGTTAACTGATTTTAATCATATTACATCCGTGCTCTAATCAGTAGGCCATCTCATTTTCTCAAATGTATTTTGGAGTGCTTTTTAAATTACCTACTCACACTTTATTATCATGACATAATAATTTAGAAAACACAAATAACCTAGTCTCACTTGTTTGTTAGAAAAATACTTTAAAAGGTGAAAGCTTACAAATAGGTATGATTAAGTACTAAAAGTGGGGCTGGGGATTTAGTCGGTGGTTAGAACGCTTGCCTAGCAAGCACAAGGCCCTGAGTTTGATCCCTGGGACCCCCCCCCAAAAAAAAAAGTAAATCGGAAGAGTTTTCACACTCTTCATAAAGGTAGGAAAAGTAGTCATAGGAGAGGGGAGTCTTTATGTGTTTCAATTTTAATGCCCTCCTAACAATTGCTTCTTTATAAATAACAGGTAACAGTCCAGAAATTTGAAATTACTTTCATTGTTTATCTTAAAGACAAACTTTTTCTATGTATAACTCATAGAATTTAGTTCCTGTACTAAATTAGGATACAAACGACTGAAAGTCAATGAGTACAGGGCCAGAGAACACTGTAACAGGACCAGAGAGGCTTTCGCCTACTACTACTCCTGCTAGAACTGCAAGGCTGCTGCTCCTGCTGCTGGCCACTTCTCTTATTTAGTTGTAACTCTCTTTCCTCAATTCATCCAAATGAGAATTAATATAACACTTGGGCAGGCATTGGATTAAAGTAATTCAGGGTTTTATCATCAATAAAGACATTTGGAAAAACATTTATTTTATCTCATATTGCAGTAGAACGCCAGCAATATAAACAGTAGTAAAATAATGAATTAATTTTCTTTTTTGGTCAATTTTAATTGTATATTGTACATAATAGTTACAAATTGATACCAGGCACTCAATTTGGTGACAGATTAAAAAATTACTATTTCCTCCCAAAACTAGAAATTTGACAATATCAGAAAACAGCATCTTTCTAATCACATTTGACATCTTTGGCAGTACAAAAAGTATACTAAAATTTTGTTGATCTCCCTATTTGGTATTTCTTTGATCTCATTCCTTGTCTTCAAATTCATATTTAAATGTTTTATATTCCTTAATGTTTTGTAATAACAACAGACAGACATCTTAAAAGACAACATTACAAGTTTCATTTTAGAGCTAATTGGCTTTTATGTGGGATTTATGAATGGAAAAGCTTCCATTCTACTTAACAGAATAAGAGATCCAACTGGACAAAGGCAGAGGAGTAGGTTTTGTGAGTTAGTAACAAGGAGACAAAAAAAATAGGAAAAAAAGGATTATTTAATATCTAGTTGCTTCAGGTTACTGTTTTCTCCATGAGATTAAAGCAGAAGATATTTCCTTATTATGCCAACTCAGGTTGGCTGGAATATCTTCTCTTCAGGAAAAACTACTCTGTTTGGGGCTTTATCCATTTAACGTTTGATCCTGTGGCATATAGTGGGAGTGTCTCCATTTAAGTGTTGTCTGGACTGTTGGGACGGAGTGCAGGCACATAGTTTAAATCAGTGAACTCCTACAGATTTTAAAATGTGCAGGGATTTTTTTTTAAACCAAGGTTTTCTAATAGTCTCACTATTTGTAGGAAAATGTGTAACATTTCAAACATTTATTGGGACATTAACATAAATTTTATAACTGCTGGTTTTATATTTTGGAGTCCATAAAAAAACCAAACTAGACTGAAGTATTTTATAAGATATTTCAGATATGTAATAAAATCATAAGCATAGCATTCCTTACGTTTATATATGGTTAATTTAATGAATAATGAAGGGACATGGACTATATAACAGGAATAACAGAATAGCATGATATTTTTCACTTCACATACCTATCAGTTTTCTGTGATGCACTAAGCCGAAGTTAAATCTGAATATAAATAATTGAGATGACTTTAAAAAATCTCCATTGTTTTATTAGGGTAGAACACTCTTATTGCCTTGGTAATTTGTAGATAAAATAATCAGCATTCATCAAAGGTGATAAAGAGACAGCATTTTTAAGTAATTTTATCTTACATGAAAAATAGTGGTTACAATGAAACATTCTCATTTGTCATGCTGTTTTTTTAAAGACAATTTTTAAACTTCTCACTTGAAAAGAAAGAAAGCTGAAGCAAGACACTTTTTTCCTGTGGACCCTGAAGAGCAAAATTTTCTCTGGCTCAGAATTAGAGCACTTGCTAGTCATACGCGATGCCCTGGGTTAGAATCACAGCACAAGAAGAAAATCTTCCGTGTGTGTGTGTGTGTGTGTGTAATACAAATTTGGTTACAGTTTTCCTCTGTTTTTTATTTTATGTTTAAGACTGTGGAGCATGAAAAAGAACTTTCCTGTACTCAGTCTAATTGACGGGAGCCCCATAAGTTTAGACTGACAAAACGTAGACTAACGAGACCAACAAGAGAACTTTATTAATGGGCACAGGGAACATGTGCACCACAGAACTCAGAGATGATGAATTTAAAGTCATGATTAGAATTTGGGCTCTAATATCATCTTAACAAAGAATAATAATCTGTGGGAAAATGACAAGACAAAGGAAAAGGGGTTTAGGCTTTTGGAGATTTAGGGTGGGCAACTGTGAGAGGATAAGTCTATGGAGAAATTAATAGAGGAGAAGGAAAAGGTAGTAAACTTTGTTATGTAGGTTCCTCCGATGGTAGGTATTTGGTTTACTGAATCTTCCTATTTAATTCCCATCTATTTTAAACTCATGAACAGAGGTTAGAAGCCAGTGTCTAAATCCTGTTTCTAAATGTTACTAGTGCTGTTACTTCAGGCAAGTTAGTTTACTTCTTTGAGCCTCGCTTATCAAATAGAAATAATAAATTTTGGTAGATTGACCTAAAAAAGCAAAAGGAATAATAACACATAAAAATGTTTCAAAACTACATGGATTTTTATAATTATTTTGTACGTTACCTCCTTTTAAATCTCTAGTGCCTTACAAATATAGCACAAATTTTGGGATAATGCTGTAGTTCAATTCGTTTATTCATTATTTCAACATGATTTGTATCTTTTATGTAATAATACTGTAGTAGATACGTGTGTGGGGGGTATGTTGTTGTTGTTGTATAGTTAATTGGCATAGAAACCTTAAGAAGCATTCATACAGAATCTAAAAACTTGAACATACTAGTCTTCTTAAAAAATGAGCCCAATTACTATGATTTAAACTGTTTTATTAGAATGATATAGCTATTTAAAAAATATTTATGTCCAGTTAAAAGTACATAAAAAGGGTATGTGCTACTTATTTCCTTTTGAGGTCAGGTCATTTTTTATTGGGGATAAAAAGACATCTTATTGAGCACAGAATTAAAGGGTGGATTTTTGGTCAGTTTTTTTTATATCTGTTATGGAAGACTATAAAATATATTCTATAATCATCTTTGAGCAAGAACACGGTAATCAGAGTCTGACTATTGAAACCAAGATCTGTTTTTGAATTTCATTATAAACTTCTTTTAGCTATATAATATTTCTGAGTCTCAGATACTCAGTGGAAATAGTAATGCCTACCTTATAGTATCAATAGGAAGGTCAAATATATAACATAACATGTATACTGCTCAAAAATAGTATCTGGCACTTGGTAGCTCCTGCATGAATGATGTCCATTTACCTAAAGACAAATGCCGTGTAAGTATTTTAGTGCAAGTGCTATTTATGTTCAGAATGAAATTATTAGTCTCAAAGAATCTTTTGATGCCCTGTTTGCATAAATATGACAATTGAATATAAATACAACTGCATAAATAGTACCTCTAAAAAAATCTAAGCACAGGTAGTTATAATTTAATGTGCTGGTTGAGACTGAGAGAAGGAATGAACACGAATCACAGCTAGTTATAATATCAAATTATTTTGTTCATTCCATGACACTGGTATCTAAGTAGTTATCTTTACACTAGAAATATAACTTTTAAAAAGTATAAGCTTATGTAGTTTGTAATATAAAAGCTCAAAAAAATGGTCAGGTATCTACTTTGATGCATCAATTTCCAAGATATTCTTGGCCAATGCTCTTTAATTCCACATTAATAAATCACAAGAATATTTCAGACAAATGAAATGAAGAGTTTTAGGGTGAATTTGCCTAAGGGATATTAGGAATTCTCTGGCTTTATTATGCAGAGAGGAAATATTATGTTGATCTTTCATTTGCCTTTCTAAAAGAACTCATGAATATTTTATTCATTAATCTTCAGAATACCCTCTGACCAAATTGAACCGAAGGGAAAAGTAAAATTATTAAACTGACACAGATATTGAAAGGGTACCACATCAATCCTTCATGAAAAATCCCTTTGCACTGTTATTCATTCATTCATTCTCCAAATATTTATTGAATACCTACTGTATACAATGTGTATTATTAGACCATATGCAGAATAAGAAAAATGTATACACTTATGATGTCTATACCCAAAGAATTATCAATGTAGTAAAGAAAGTGAAGCATAAACTTCAATAATTCAAAAGAATGTTTATATAAATACGGAGCTCATAAATAGTGTGAGAAAATTTATACAAGAGTTTCTCCACTTTTTGTTCATGATATAATTACAACTTCGCATAACGACACAGCTTGAGAATGTTCCATGTTAAAGAAAGAAGGAGAATATGTCTCTTTCTTTGTAATTCTCTTACTAAACATGCTTTAAAATCCACCTTCTTGTGATAAGGCCACAAAACTGAGAAACTTGTTCAGGTTGATCTAGCCAGTTGAAGGGTCGACGGGATCCATAGTAGGAGGCTCAACTCAGATGTGCCGGGTTAAAACTGATGAACTTCATAGGCTCTTTCGGGTTTGAAGCAGCTTCCATTGTGG
The DNA here is from genome assembly GCA_004026905.1 of Hystrix cristata. Classification (NCBI taxonomy): domain Eukaryota; kingdom Metazoa; phylum Chordata; class Mammalia; order Rodentia; family Hystricidae; genus Hystrix; species Hystrix cristata. The sequence continues at coordinate 24,536 of PVJO010015530.1, forward strand.
AGTTGCTGCCACAGTCCTGGAACTACTTCAAGTTCTACTAAAATGAGTCAAACAGTCATCTCCATCCATCCACACTTCTGTTGCCCTGGGATCTAGAGAATGTTTTGCTAAATATCTCTGTACTTCCTGTCTGATCACTCAGCTCTGCAAATCAGACTTCAGTTTCCTCTCCATTTGGCTTAATCGCCCACTATTCTAGCTTTTAGTTAAGTTGCAATAGTTTATAAAACAGTTACTGTGGGCCTCCCCTATAGTGCCGCCGTGGGGGAGTCAGAAGCCCTGCATTACAGGCTCTTCGCAGAAGGGCGTTTCGCCAAGATTCACTACCTCCCTTCCCTGCAACCTCTCTCAAGTAGGGGTTGTGTTCTCTCCACTTGGGCAGCCTTGGTCTCTCAGAGGTTTTCTGGGTTGGGGTCTTGTTTCTTTTTTTCGTAGGAGTTTCCTAGACCCATTGGCAAATTTATCTACTTCCTCCCTACCAACTCTCAAGGCCCTGCTACTTGGGAGTGTAGAAGAGAGCAATCAAATGCACAGTGACCACCACAGAGACAGGGCAGTTGGCTTTTGTCTATTTAAATCTGTTTTTAAAATTTACTTGATTGACCTATTCATGAAAAGAAAGCCTGACCCCCAAGAGAATTTGTTGTTTTTGTCTTTCAACATACAACTAGATGAATATTATTAATATTATTATTGCTGAGATTATTTTGACATCACCAAGTACTGGATAGAACTTTTATAATTGTTATAAAAATTCTCCAATTTGTTATAATTGGGAAAGAAATTTGGAGGAGTTAATGTTTGATCTTCATCTTGACTATAAATTTAAATATAAATAACATTGATAAGAAAAATAGGAGGCCATCTGGAAAAAGATAATAGAAAGCTATTAAAATTTTGAATAGGAGACTGCAATAAAAGTAATACTTATCTTTTACCACTCTTTGCTCCACCTTATGTCTTTTGAGGTAGTCCTGTGATATAATATGCTTACTTTATACTAACTCTGCTTCTAAAAATTCTGCATAATGCATTATTCATCACTTCACAGATAATGGAATTGAGGCTCAAAAATCTTCATTTTGCTGTTCAAGGACGTTCAGTTAGGATGGTAGAGGCTGAGCATTAAATCCAGGCCTTTCCTCTTGACAACTTGTGCTCTTCCTCCCCACCCTGCTCCCTGGAATGCTCCGGAGTGCTCTATGGTAATGTATCAGACACACTTCCGTGGGGAGCAGGAAGCTGTAATTTAAGTCAGAAGTAAGATGGACTGAGAGAGAGCAGATGAGCTCAAAGGTGTGATTGAATGGGAATATTTTTTAAAGTAAGGAGAACAAGGAGACAAAAGAGACTTTTGAGTTCAGTTTAGGTGACTAAAAGGACTCCAGCCTTTTTAATAGAAATAGGGCTGTCTGGAGAAAAAATGGCTTGAAATGGAGACGTCATTGATTGCAAATATTAATAAATTGAGATGATTGTGATGCGCAAGGGAAGAAGGATCCCACAAAGAGTTAGAAGCTGGACTACTTTTTCTCATTGCAGTGATGGCTCAAGTGTGTTGTTGCTATTTTTCCCCACTTTTAAGAATTAGTGCGTGTTTACAGTACATTTTTTTTAATATTGGTTTTGTTTGTTCCAGAAATGGAGGAAAATAACTCAGATTCCTGTGGATGTATGTTTACAACCCTTCATAGAAAAAAGACTTGGCTAACCTACTAGGCCAACTTGTCTAAATCCCCAAAAGTGAAAGAATTTTAAGTAATGTTGGATGTCTGTTAAATAATTACTGTATCTTTTAGTGTATCTTTTAGTTTCATCACAACAGCCTGAGGCTCTCATGGGTCTTAGAAATATGTAATGTCCAGGGAGAGTTATTAATTTGAATTCTGATTTTCAAACAAAATCATACTCTTGCTAAATACTGTCTTTAAAATCAATTTGTCAAATTCTGTTCTCAGCCTTGAAGTATTTATTCATCTTTTCAAATCCTTTATTAAATGGGAAAAATAAATAAATGTGATAAAGATTGTGAAACATCTTTAAAATATGAACTTTTCAAGCTCCTAAGACAAATTCATGTAATTGCAGCAGACAACATTTATGCATACTTTTCTAGGTTTGAGAGTCTGGTAGAGAAAAGTTTCATTTTAAGTGGAAATCAAAGTAAACAAAAATCTTATTCACTTTTCAAAGCATCTTATTTTTATGCTGTGCTATTTTTAATATTTAATGTGAATTAAATTTTAGAATGATTCATAATAAAATTTTAAACTATAAAAAAAGAAAAAAATTATATTTTTTATTCACTAAATCATCAAGCAAAGATGATGACAATCATGATTTTAAGGATCAGTAGAAACTCTCAATGTAACTTTGCTTTGTTGATTGATAGTGATACTAACTAAAATTCTACATCCATTATTTAAAATATATTGAGAGACATCCACAAAATATTGAAAAATCTAGTAAGCTATTTAGTCATATTCCCAGGTTTTGCTCCCACTGTTAAGTATTGTTAAAAAAGGTCAGTAGTGTGTCTTCCATGAGCACTTCACACTTGTACTTATTAATTATGTAATTTAGCATTAAGCAAAACAGTGAAACAGAAGAGAAAAACATGAAATTGTTTTTAATGTAGATTAAAATATTTACATTGGTAAACTTGATAAAGGCAAGTCATCTAAAATATTTCTGTGTAAGTGTAAGCAATCCTCAAAAGTAGATTTTGCACATACATTGCTTTTCAAGTATCTCTTTTTCCTTGTTTGCCTTAAAATAAGTTGAAACTGGAATTCATAGATTATGCAGTATGTTTGATGCTTATGCAAAACAGGAGAGGAATTTTAATCAGGAAACTCGTGAAATAGGTCTTGGTTTTGTATTAATATATTTAGGAATAAATGTAGTTAGGTATTTTACATTAAAATAAAAATTTTAAGGTATATATGCTTTAACAAACTATCCTGTTTCACTCATCAATATTAGCTCTGATTACTTTGGAAAAGAAGTCATACATGCATTTATTTCTCCAAAAGTTTTTGAGCCTTTGTACATATTTATTAAAAATAGGATCTTATGGTTTATAAACGCCTTGTGTACTATTTAGTTAAGTGAATTTTTTTTTTATTCGCTGTTAGGCACTTTTGAACACGGATATAACAGTAATTGAAGTAAAGATAAGTTTGTCTTTTATTTGGTAAATAAAAGAAATCAGAAGAAAGCAAGTTAGAGTCTACCAATAAATAGTACAATATATTGATAGGAGTGGGGAGGGCCTTAGTTTAGAATTGTGGGAGGAGATAGTATGAGAGATTAGAGCTAATCGATGAGAGACTGGTAGCCGTATACATACTAATCACAAGAACATCCTAGGTAGGAGAATAAACAAGTGCAAATTCCTCGGCATGGAAACAAGCAAGGTGTGCCTGAGAGAAAGAAATAAATAGCCCAGGACATTGATGGATCTTTTTTTTTTTCATGATTTGGAGGTGAAAAAAATTAACAGTGCCTTTCAGATGCTTTATATTTGAATTGCCTATAAATTATCCAAGTGGAAATATTTGGGTTTTCTTCCCATTACTTTATTCCTTGTGCATTTACAGTATCTGTACATAATAGGCACTCAATCAGTATGTGTTAAATGAAGGAACACATTAGTTTGAGAATGGATGGTTTTGAGATTGTTAATACTTTTTAGGAATTTGAAACTAAGATGAACAGTCAGGATCAGAGTGTACGTTTGTGGGTCATCAGCACAAGGTGATATGTGTTAAAGGCTAAGGGACTG
>PVJO010015530.1:28422-44818 GCA_004026905.1 Hystrix cristata
ATCACTTTTGTAAGATCATGCTAGTATCACTGCTGAAGTACAGTAAGAATAGGGAATTCATCATTCTCAATTGACAGGAAATTGTTAGTGATCTCAACCGAATTATTTTGTTGGAATGAGTTGGGGGAGGTTGGGGCCCAAACTGGGCCCTGTTGAGGGAATAAAAAGTGAGAACATGAAGACATCAAGGCTAATCACCTATTTTGAGGGCTTTTGATTTAGGATATTAGAGTAATGAACTTAATAAGCTACATTGAATCCAAGGAATGGAATTTCTCTTATATTTTGGGTTATTAAGGCATGTTCGTATGCTAGTATGGAGATTCAAATAGTGAGGGAAAAGTGAATGATGTGGGAAAGAGTGGAGAAATTTGCAGAGCTGAAATCCGGGAAAGAGACACTGGGACAGAGGTATTCTTAAACTAAAGCAGAGATTTGGGGCTTTTTTCATTTTAGAAGAAGAGAAGGCAGAGGCTGGGAAGGTGCAGGTGGGCTGGTGTATTTGGGCTGGTCAGATGTAATTTTTGCTGATAGCCTCCGTTTCGCTAGTGAAGTACAGTATAAAGTGAGTATATCATCAGCGAAGGAATTAGGTTGGGAGAAAAGCTTACAAAGTTTAAGAAGAGAAAGTAGCAGTGAAATTGTCTCCCTGGAAAGTGGGAAAGTGGGTGTTCCAGGGAAGTACAGAACATTGTCTGGCGTGATGGCCCACTGGAGCTTTTGAGCATTTAGTGTTCAGTGAGTATAGCTATCAGTATCCCGCTAGAGAGAAGGGTAATGACGCAGCAAGTTGTTGAGTTTAACCATTATGGTTTCTTTAAATGACTGTGGTAGAGAAGAGGGAAAATAGTTCTGAGCATTTATAGCAAATGTTAGTAGAAACTAAACCATGGAAATTAAGTTGGAAGCCAGGGACTATGTGAGGAGGGGTTGAATGGTGAAGATATGTATTGAAGCTCCCCGCTCCCTAGAGACTAAAAGAGTAAGTAAAGTAGAGCCAGGAGCTCTAGTCAAACTGTAATGTATCAAAAAAGATTGCTGGGTGAAAATAATCGTACTTGTTTTTCAGTACCAGGAGCTCGAACCCAGGGGCACTCTAACACCAAGCTCCATTCCCAGCCCAGTTTGTGTTGTTGTTTTTATTGGTTTTCATTTTTTATTTTGAGATGGGCTAGGGAGTTGCCCTCATGGACTTGAACTTAAAATTGCCCTGCCTTAGTCTTTCAGTGCTAGAATCGCACCTGACCACAATTAAAAGGGTTTTTTTTTTTTAGAATTTTAATTTTAGTACATGTTAATATTAGTACATGTTTGCAGTAATTAATGATCACATTCACCATATAGAGTTGATACATATGTGTAACACAGCTTAATTCTTTTTATGTCCCCTTTCCTCCTTTCTTCTCCCTTTTTCTAAAATTTTCTAACTTATATTTTCTCCAAAAGTGTACCATGCTACTTTTCACTGTTTTAAAATCAATAGCAATTCTCAGAACTTTATTCTAACTTCTTTATTATTTTATACAGATTTAACTTTTTATGTTGTTTTGTATGTTAGTTTTTTTCAGAACAGTTTCGACTCCTAAAAAATATAAATAATATGTATTGAGGAAGTAGTTGTAAAGGCAGTTCTATTAGTAACATATTTTCTGAATGTTTAAAAATAAACCTCTGATATTTGACCAGACATAGCTTTTTGTAACTCAAAAGATATCACGAATCTTCTCTTAACTAAACAAGGGAATATGGAATTCTTTCATCTTCATTTCCAAACTGCTAAAATTCCATCAACAGGTAAAATTGATAGTAATTACAAACTGTCTTTTATTTTTGTATATGTACAAAGGTTAGAGCATAAATTTTTATAGAATTCTGTCTCCTTCTGAGTACCCATATTGTAATTTTTTTTTCATGGCACTTGAGATATACCCAGAGCCTTCACACTGATCTACATCACACTGACCTACATCACACTGACCTTCACACAGCCCTTTTTTATTTTTTAAGACAGCATCTCACTAAGGCACTAAGTTGCCCAGCCTGGGCTAGTACTTGTAATCTTTCTGCCTCAGCCTCCCTACGTATTGGAAAAACAGGCATGTGATACCACGCCATGCGTCATTTTTTTTTTTTTTTAACTAAGATTCCTTGGTTTATAATTTGGAATCAGTATTTTAGCATTAAAAGGTGTAACATAAACTATATTTTTAAGACGCATAGCTTTGACTTACTTAATAAAATAATACACATCAATTCAGCTTTGACTTTTTTTTTTGCATTGTTACCTATGTAATAATTCTTTTATTATGAAACATATAGGAGGTTCTTTAACTCACCTCATAACTGAGTAATGTTCTGACCTGGTCATTGATTATTAAGACATTTTCTTTAAATGTCTGTCTCTTTTTGTAAACTAGCAGTGTTACTTTAAATGAAGTGGGAATATCTTAGTGTGCATGTTTCAAATGAAAGAAAATGTAATGTTTGCAGCTGGAAGTGTAACTGACAGGAAGATTTCAGACTGAAACCTGTGAAAAGAGAGAAGGGTAGGTAGGGGTAGATAGACAGCAGGCTTCAGACCACACTGCAAAATTCGTAGGCAAGTACTTGTCGGTGGGGATTCCTAGAATCAGAACTTCCCGGGAGAAGAAATGTGCCTCCGATAGGAGCTGTTTGGTTCTAGCAAGCGAGCCAAAGTCAAGGACTGTCCTGGAGCAGCCCTGCAGAAATCAGGCGTCTAAACGCAGTGGTGTACGCACAGGTGCAGAAGCTATTTGGAGGCTGTAACTTCTGTTCCCTGAAGCAGTTCGTCTGGAATTAAGTTTATTGGGGCATCTCTGTATCCTTCACACAAATGTATTGGTCCTTCTTAGAGGAGTAATTATTAAGGGGATCTAGGTTTTTTCTTAATTTCATTAATTAACATGCTCACCTCTAACTGGCCTTGTTCTGTAACTGAGCTAATTGATAAAAACCATGTGACATTTACATTCATTGTATTTTTTTTCAAGAATTATGTTAGAACTCTGTGTGTAAAACTACTGAAGAGGAAGCAAGTGAATTAGCACTCATACTCTGACTTCTGGAAGGTGCTCAGTTTATAGTCATCATTAGATCATAATTTGGTCTTTAATTCATAAAATCTTTGATTCATAAAAAATCACAAAGATTTCAGGATTTCTCAGTATTTCTATGATCAAATGGCTGTTTTGAATTACTTATCATTGATCAGTAATGTAGATTAAAACTCAGTAATAAAGTAGAGCAAGTACTGATTGTGTGCTACTGTGTGGGGTACTGCTGATACACAGGGGAAGTCGTTCCTTCCCTTGATGTAATAATTAATTCAGATTTCATTCATTCACCCCTTAAAAAAAGAAAAAAGACTTTTTTATATACACTGGACACTAAGGATATGATAGTAAGTAAACAAAACAACAAACCAAATGAATGAAAAGATAAACAAGTCCCAGATACAACCGGCTGCAAACAAACACAAACATAGATGACTAATGGTTTAAAAGAGAATTATAAGCATAGAAACACATACAAACAGGGAGTACTATGTAAACACATCAAGAGGGAGAGTATCAGGTGGAAACAAAGGCAGAGATTACAATTATGCAGCTGCAATCCAAGGAGTTAACAGATGCCAAAAATTAAGAGAAAGTCATGGAACTCATCCTTCTCTACATTCTTCAGAGAATTAATGGCTCTGTAGACTGAGTTTGAATTTCTGGCGTCCTTACTATGTCGTTTTATGGCATCTTAGTTGGCATTAATTTCTTAAGGCTGCATTCCAAAATGAAATACAATCTCTGGCAACACCTGAGACTGGTTCTTTTTCATACAGACACCAGATTGAGCATTCTCAGTATTATAATCAGTCAAGTACATTAAAGAAAAAAGCATAAAGGTCATTATATAGAAGGCATGGAATTATTTCATTATTCAAATTCAATATATGTACATGTGTATATTTATCAATTGATCTACCTATTTTCTCCAGTTAGTATGGGAAAAATACTTTAACATGCTTTAAAATTGAAGAAAGGGTAATTTCCATTGAATAAATAGGTATCTATCCTCAGCCGTTATCCCTCCAGCTAAATAACTGAGCCTGTTTAATCTTATGGCTGTAGCAGCGACTGGATCACAGTGTTCAAACTTGTGTTTCTGATTCTTGGCAAGCCTCTTATCTCTTAGCTTCAGATTCTGGCACATGTTTAGGATGGCACAGAGTCATCTGCTATTTCTGTGGATTAGAACTCAGAGAATTCTCACCGCTAACATTCAGCCCTGCTCTCCTAGGATTTTGACCATGATGCTGAAATAAGCAGGGTGTGTTCTGGATGGGAAGGAGCTTCCTGGCAATGTCTATTCAGGGATGTTCTGGATTTATCCTTAGCCTCTGGGTATTCTGTCATAAGAACCAAAAACTCACACAAAACACTCAACTATAAATCTACTGTCACATATGGTTGATCTTAGGTTGATTTGATCAGGGTGACATTTATTGTGTTTTACATAAGAAAAGCCACTGATGATTCCTCTATGTGACAAATTTCCAAGTAGAATTCACGGTAAGTGTCATCTTTTGGGGTGAGGTGATGAAATAGCTGCAGAGTGCGAGGCGAAGACGAGGTGGAAGAGCAGAGTATTCACAGACCTGCATTCTGATCTTGGCTTTTCTGCTTGCTAGCTGTGGACCCTGGAATGGTGACTGAGCCTCTCCTTTTTTTTTTTTTTTTTTTAAATCAGTCAAATGAGCTTATAAAACATACCTCCCAAGGTAATTGTGAAGATGAAATGTAACTACATTTTGGCCAACATTTTGGAAATGCCTCATGCTAAATGTATGTAAAAGGTTTCAGATGCAACAACTTTAGTTTGAGACAAGAGTAATTGGACTTTTTGACTTACTATTTTCTTATAAAACTCAAAATTGTATTTACTCTAGAGATAAAAACAAAACCAAAACTGTATAATAACTAAAATTTTCTTTGATTTGGGCTGGTCCTAGATGAAGAACATCCTCATTAAAGGATACTATGAGAAGTGTCTTTTCATTTCAGTTGCCCACTTTTGGATTGGGTCTTTAAATTTGGGGGGGGACCTGATTTTTTTGAGTTCTTTATATATTTGAGATGTTAGTCCTTTGTTGGAGGAATAGCTGGCAAAAAAATTTTTCCCACTCCGTGGGTTGTCTCTTTGCTCTGTTGGTGGTTTCTTTTGCTGTGCAAAAGGTTTTTAGATCCCAATTGTTGATTCTTTGTAGTATTTCCTGGGCAGCTGGGGATTTGTTCATAAAGTCCTTGCCTACACCTATGTCTTCAAGAGTTCTACCTATTCTATCTTTCAACAGATTTAGTGCTTCTGTTTTAATATTTAGATCTTTGATTCACTTTGATTTTATCTTAGTGCATGGGGAAAGATATGGGTCTAATTTTAACCTTCAGCATGTGAAGAGCCAGGTTTTCCAGGACCATTTATTAAAGAGAAGTAGAAACAGCAAATAGACATATGAAAAAAATGTTCAACATCACTGGTCATTCAGGAGATGCAAATTAAAACAACCATGAGATTCTACTTCACGCCAGAAAGAATGGCTATTATCAACAAATCAGCCAATGACAAATGCTGAAGGGGCTGTGGAGAAAAAGGAACACTTCTCCACTGTTGATGGGAATTTAGACTGGTATAACCACTATGGAAATCAGTGTGGAGATTCCTCAGGCAACTAGGACTAGAGATTCCATTTGACCCAGCTATTCCCCTTCTTGGTATCTTCCCAAAAGAATTAAAAGCATCATACTGCAGCGATATATGCACACCCATGTTTATAGTGTCACAGTTTATAATAGCTAAATCTTGGAAACAGCCCAAATGCCCATAAACAGCAGAATGGATAAAGAAAATGAGCTTTTTTTTTTTAAATACAATGGAGTACTACTCTGCCATAAAGAATGATAAGCTTGAGATAGTTCTAGGTAAATAGATGCATTTTGAGACCATACTCTTAAGTGAAATAAATCGGACACACATGTTTAAATACCGCATAGTTTCTCAGGTGTGAGAAACTGAAAGTGTAAATAGGGACTAAAATGTATTATATTGGGAAAGGGAAGAAAATGTCCAAATGGGAAAGGGAACAGGGGATGGGGAGGGGGAAAGGAACAGAGGGACAAGAGAAATAAGAAATGGAAGGAAAAAATGGAAAGAAAGCTTTTGTAAATAGGAAGGGAGGAGGGGATGAGGGGAGGGAGGGGAATAGGAAAAAAGAAGCAATAAGATATGTCATGTACAGGTACAAATCCCCTATGATGAATGCTATCATTATGTACATCTAAAATGTACCATTAAAATGAAATTAAAAAAAAAAACTTCTCTATGATCTTAAAAAAAAAAGAAATGGAAGGAAAAAATGGAAACAATGCTTTAGTAAATAAGGAGGGAGGAGGGTGAGGGGAGAGGAGGGGAATGGGAAAAAAAGAAGCAATAAGATATATCATGTACAGGTACAAATCCCCTATGATGAATGTTATCAGTATGTATATCTAAAATGTACCATTAAAATAAAATTTTAAAAAAAAGTTCCTGAAAGGACTCAAAGAAAAAAAAAAAAAGGATACTGTAACTCACACACTCTTTCAGTCTTAGAATTTTCTTACTTTATGTGTGAGTTCCCTCTTAATTTGGGGGTCACATGATTTCCGTGCTATGCTTAGACCTTTTTGCTGGTTGGAGCCTACCCAATTCTTCCTAGAGTCTATGCTTTTCAGAAGAGCTAATGCGATAACTAATAATCTTGGTAAAACTCTCTTTACAGATTTTATAATTGGAAAAATAATATTTAAAGAAAAAAATCTCCCTTGATCCGTTTCTTTTTAACCAGAGCCCTGCCTGAAAATTGATAAGCATTTTGATATGACACTTCAAAACAATTCTCATGACACTTGGCCTTCTAATCCTCACAGTAAACTGGAAGGAAAAGTGCCAGTTCCTCAACAGAGAGAGACTTCAAAGTGGAGGGTGGGCCCTGTTTATGAAAAACAGGAGTTCTAGTTAGCTGTACAGAAACACAACAGATAAAGGAATTTAGGAAAGGTGATTTTAGAAAGTTCTTGATATATGCCACTTACCACTCTACAGAAGTCTCTAAATCAGGTCACTTTTTAAATGAAGGTCATAGATACTTTCTATTTTCCCAGCCTAGAAACCAGAATAAAATATTGCAAAGCTACAAGTATTTTAGGAGACCTGTTGCTTTCTTAGATGGGCTGTACACATTTTTATTACAAAGGACATTTTCTATTTTTTTCTCTTTCTTTTTGTTATATAAGTAAATTACTTACCTCTAGCATTTAGCTTACAGTTTTTCAGAAGGGTATTTCTTAACTCAGAAGATGGTTAACTGTGGCAAAAGTCTCCTCATAGCCTGTTTCCTGCTTATTGCCTAATGACCCTATTTCCAATAAAAACTTTGTGAGAGTAAGAATAGATATCCTCACTTATCACTGTTGCTTCTGCACTAAAACAAACTCATTTGATTAACTGATTAATTAACTGCAGTTTCCTCGTCTAAAAAAACAGAGATTACAGCTACATCATGGGGTTCTTGAGATAATTATATGAAGCAATGAATGTAAATGTGCATAGAGTACTTATCACAGTACCTAATATTTCCCAGTAACTATTATTTAGAGAAGTGTGTGCTTACATGATGGTTTTCAAATACTTGTTCAGAAGCTGAAGCACTAAGGTGCAAGTTTTAACTTATTTTCTTTAAGAGAGGTGGAGAAAATTGGGTCTCTTAGCTTTAGAGTGATTGCTATAAAGAGCTATTTTGTTTTACTCTACTTCTATTTTGCTTGACTCTCAAGAGTATTGGTAACATTGAAGTTTCTATTTATTGCATGGAACTTTGTATAACGTTGTGGACACCACAAATGACTTCTTATCTCTCTGCGTGAGGTTCATAAGAATTCTCTGGAACGCAGGAATCTCTAGGGCAATGCATAGGTGCTCACAGGGGCAGAACACACCTTTTCTGTTAGCTTTTATTATTGCACCTATCTATCCCAACTACCATTTACTATTTTTTCTTTTTTTGCATTGGCAGCTTTATTGGCTGCTAAATTTCGGGAGTTAAATTCTGAATGTTTATGATTCAAATTAGAAGAACTTGAAAAATTCTTTAAAACAAATGCAATGTGATGATGAAATTTATAGACTGTATAGTAAATACATCGCCAAAGACTTAGAAATCTCCAGAAAAAGAATATTTAAAAAGCATTCCACAGCTTATGTTTTGTCCATCTGTGTCCTAAACTTGATTCCATGATTTGATACAAGAAATTCATAATTTTGATATAAAAACTGGAGAGTAATATTCATGACCATATGCTTATACATATTTCTCTTCAAATATGTAGTAGTAATATTAGTAAACTACATAAATGCAGTAATTTGCGTTGAAGGACATGAAAGAGTTTAAATAACTTTGTCCTTACTTTTAGTTTACTTCCTTAAGAAATAAATGTACAGGATATGATCAATATTCATGCCATCTCAAGCACAGAAACACGGTAAAATTTCTTTAATGCTGTGATGAGAATTTTCAAAAGGCAACAATTGGAAACACAATTATAATTGAATGAAGTCATACAGTAAATGTATTTAGTTCCTCAACATAGTAAAATTCCTTTGTTTGACTGTAGGAATACAGTGACTGCCATGCTTTAGGAACTCACAATTCCATATGTGGTCCACTGACCAGAGCTTCAAAATCAGTGCAGAAAGAGAAAATCCCAGACCCTAATAGGATCCTACTAAATCAGTTTGCCTTTTAAGAAGATTCTCAGTGGTTTATATGCCCACTAAAATTGATTTAGAAACTATACTTTCTCATTTTTTATAAGTAATAGATGGAGACTACTTGCCAAGGTGGCCAAGGTGGACTGCAATAAAATTATTAATTTTGTTACAAATTTCAAATATTCATTAGGTTTTCTATACATACATGAGACTGAAAGACCATATTCTGAAGCGTGAGTTGTACTATATGCATTTTATTTTCTAATCACTAGGTGTTGATCTTCTTGTTACTAGTCAAGATTTAAACTATCCTAATACTTCATTAAGTTGACCAAGTGTTTTCTTTTTTAAGCAATTAGGCATCAAAGCTGAATTTTCACTTTTATTACCATGGAGGGACCCAACATTCTCAAATTCATCCACTGTTTTTATTACTAAAAATTTCTTGCTCAAACCAGTGTTGAGCAGTACATTGCTTAGAATTTAGAATACTAGTCTCCAATTAGACTTTCAGCACAGGATTTTTTTATGATTTGAAACTCACACAAAGGGCTGGACATGGTGGTACAAACCTGTAATCTCAGCCCTCTGGGAGGATGGCAAGTTTGAGCCTAACCAGATCAATTTAGCAATTTAGCGAGACTCTGTTTCAGTTCAAAACAAAACAAAAGAAAATACAGCCCAGCATGAAGGTCCTGAATTCAATCCCCAGTACTGCAAAATAAAGAAATAAATTTCACACAAAGGCACAGTTATAAAATCAGGACTGTTTCTCCTCAAACATTTTATATGCTTCCTCATATGAAATAAACTTCTTCAAAAGACCTGGACATTCTCTGTACTAATATTGATACAGTCTGTAAGCAAAATATATCACTCAGATGTTTGCTAAAGATCGAATGAAAGGAAAAATTCTTCGCTTTTCTTTGTTATCCTGGAAACCTGTCAGGAATGACAAGAAGGGAAGAACTGGATGCAGTTATCTTCTGATGTAGGAGGGCAGGCTGTCAGGAAAAGCGGGATGATGAGCAAGGGCCAAGGCCTGCTGTCTTTCAGCTTGGGAGAAGCCTTCATTTCAAGAAGAAAAATCACATCATTAATCCACTTAGAGGCGTGGTGTCTATCATCATTACTGATTTGTATGCATGAAAAAATCCTCTGACCTTTTCGTCTTTTCGTTTTATAACTCATGCAAATGCAGTTTCTTTAAAGCCTTACTAAATGATGCTACAGCTTTCTTGATAGCTTTGCATGCTAACCTCCTTCAAGCAGTTGGGTTGGTGGAGACCCAAGTCAGTAGGCTATTTTCCTACAAACATATGATGTCTTATGTTCTGTTTAATTAGAAAAAAAGAAACTACTCAAGATACATGGTTATCAAAGGAGCCAAAGCAGGCTTCCTCATCTTTTGGCATGAAGTCTATTAAACTTTGTAAGATACTCATTCATTAAAAGATTGTGAATAAATTAGTTTCTTTTCTTATTATTAGTATATGTTTGGTATATAATAATTATACTTATTTTAGGGAATTGATACTACTTTGACATATCTATCCTGGCTACTTTTCAGTCTAAGTCTGCAGGACAAATAATGTTTGTTGGTATCTTCTATCTTGTATTTCAATTCTGCTTCTGATAATCATGCCATTTTAGTTTTTTTGTTTTGTCCTTTAAAGACTGTGGTGAGAAATAACCAAACTTATGGCTATACCAGTGAAAGAGAAAGTTAAATTTTCTAATCCTTCTGTTTTTATTCTATCCTGAAGAAAACAGAATTTAGCTGTTCACTGTCTCCTTGTCTTTTATTCTCTGAAATGTGAAAATGGTAAAAGGCTGAAGTGTATAATACCCTAAAATCTTTAAGGCCGAGTTAAGGACTGCTTTCTTCCCTTTGTATTAAATTAAAATTGGAAACTTCATTTTAGCTATCAGATGCAACTTACTATTTTCAAAGTAAACTTTTTTCTTAGAGAAATATTCCTCCCTTCTTTCTTACATTGAAACATAATAAACATGTAAAGAATTTCCAGGTAGCACATTCACTGATTAGTTAGTGGTCATATAGAATGGAGGTAGGTCATTAGGGTGTTTCTCCAAAGCTAATAAACATTTCAGCATTATATACTTACAGATGTTTTTCAACTAATGAAACATTCTTTTTTAATATGAGTACAATCTAACAGATCATATTTCCAAAATCAAAATGAAAATCATATCTTTATAATGCAAATGAATTAAGAAACTAATTTTCACAGTAACATTTGGAAATACAGTGGTACCTTTTTCACGAACTTAATTCTTTCCACAATTCTGGTTGCAAACAGGATTGGATGTGAACCGAGTCAAATTTTCCTGTAAGGTCTACATTGGACTTAACCATTGAATTTGATTTGGTTCTTTTCAATTTGGTTCGTAACCAGAGTCATGGAAAAAATTAAGTTCATGAACTGAGGTACCAGTGTACTTTCCACCAGACTTTTTTGATCTTTATTTGATGGGGCATTAATAACCAGAAATGGGGGCTGGGGATTTAGCTCAGTGGTTAGAGTGCTTGCCTCTCAAGTGCAAGGCCCTGAGTTGGATCCCCAGGACACACACACACACACAAAAACAACAACAACAACAACAACAACAACAAAAAACAGAAATGAATATGCTTTTTGACCTTGATTCCTGTGATTTAAGTAAATTGATGTCTCTCTCCCTCTCTCTCTCTCTCTCTCTCTCTCCTTCTGTTGAATTAACACTTTTGAGTTTAACATAAAAAAGAATAGACTTTAATATTTTATTCTAGAGGAATGCTATAAAAATGCTATTTCTTATCAGTGTTTAAAATGTTACTTCCTGAATTATCTGTTGCATTTTCACCCAGAACTCATTTAGAGAAATTTACAAACACCTGCTCATTTGCTTTTGATATAGTATTTGCTCTTGTGTGTGTGTGTGTGTGTGTGTGTGTGTGTGTGTGTATTCAGTTGTGGCTTACCCCTGCATTTAAAACTAATATGTCAAAATCATAGCAAATGAACCCTAAAACTTTGTTTCTTACTCCAGTTCACTTATAAACCTACTTTAAGAAATCATCCTAGACCTTAAGATTTCTTAAATAGTGATTATAGTTTGTCTTAAATTAGTTTGTATATATGTTATTCAAATCTGTGTTATTCAAGAGATTTTTAAAAAAATATATAGATTGTTAGGCATGCTGAAAGAAGTTTTGAAATGGAAACCTTATGATTTAATCCTTCATTCTGTGGCTTCTTCCCAACAGCAGATTCCTCTACATTACCATCTCTTTCTCTCTTTCCCATCTTTCCACTTTCTCTAACTTCCTATGTGAACTCCTAGCATCTGTGGATAAACATAAGCCTTCATACAATACAACTGGAAGATTATTTGCCCTCATAATCTCTAATGTTTTTTAGAGTATGTTTTTCATATCTGCACAGTATTTAATAAGAATTAGTAAAGGAGAAAAGAGGAATGCAAGAAAAACTATAAATTTGGGGACTGTTGGTAGTAAATACTATTGGACTCAATTAAACAGCACAGGCAGGACTTAATGAAGAGGAAAGATTCCTATAAAGGTGTACAATAAAGGAGAGCAAGAGATAGGGAAGATCTTAGAAGTAATCAGGAAAATCAGTAAGATACAAAGAAGTCAGATACTAAAACAATGATTGTAGGTACTGTTATTAAGTTTTTATTGTTTGTCAGATATTTTAAAGATTTTGATGTTGTTTAAATTTTCAGCAACCTTGGGGACACAATACTTCTGCTTGTGGAAAAATTAAGTAAAAATGAGTAAAGAAATATTTCTTACTGACTTAATTGACAACCAATAGAGACAAAATATTTTTATGGGACCCTAAAACACATTGAATTTAATACTTCCAAACTATGAAAGATTTAAAGTAGCACAGTTATTCCCATTTTATGGTTAAAACATTGAGATTTGAAGATGCTAAATTAATTGTGTAACCTGAGGCCATCTGGCTTCTTTCCTTCACATTCTTTATTGCCTTCCTCATCTCTGCAGGAATCATTCTCCCCTTTCTATCAGCCTTCAAAAGCTTGTTGATTGCTCTCTAATTACAAATACTTGGAGAAAAGTGTGTAAATTGATATGCAAATGATTTTTCCCCCTTAGCAAATTAGCACTTTACTTCCATCTAATTAAGTAGCTTTGTGGAGGAAATGGATTTTTGAAAGAAGAATGGAAAGTGTTTGGATTTGTTCTAGGGGTGTTTCTAGTTTAGCAAGGCTTGTGAATGAGATACAGAAATGGGAGTCCTAAGTGGGAGCAAACCATGAAAAGGGAGAAGGAAGAGAGGTTGGATAAGACAACAACATTTAGGTAATGACTAACAAATTGTCTTGGACAAGTGAACTATCTTAACTTTTATTTTTCCCTAATGGTTACACCTTAAAAAAAAAGTAAAATAAAACTTTAACAAGGAAAGTTCTTTGAGACAAGAGTCTTGCTTTGTGGTTCAGGCAGACCTTGAACTTACTATGTAGTTCAGACTGGCCTTGAACTCTTGGTGATCCTCCTCCCTCGGCGTCCCTAGTGCTGAGATAACAGGAGTGCACTGCCACACCTGGCTAAATTACTGACTTTTTAAAATGTTCAGAATTTATAAGATATATTTTTACTTGGGAAGAAATTGATCCTTTAAATATAAGCCATTTCCTTAGGAAAGAGTCTCTTGTTGCAATGAAAACAGGCTAAACTTTTGTATGGGTAGATAGATAGACAGACAGATGGTTAGACAAATAGAGATATTAGAAGCAAGAAATATCTACACTACCTTCTTTTCACGATAGGTCTGAAGCAGTTGCTTAAATGTTATCTTCAATACTTGTTATTAAAGAGAGATTTAGCACATATTTGTTCAATTTGTGAATACTGACATAAATAGTGTCAATTTAAATTTGTCATTGAAACCAGAGTAACTAGAATTCACAATAATGCATTAACTTACTAATAATCCTTGTAAAACTAAATTTTAAATTTTATGAATTTAACAAGCTATTTATAAATACATAGTTATATCTTATGTATTCGGGGAAAGCCATTTAGTCACTCATAAATATTGCTGCTCAGGTTCTTAAGTAGCTGCTTCCTATAAATCATATAATGCCATATTAAATTGTATTATTATTAAAAAAGTTAATTCTGTACAAACCGAACTTGTGGTCTGAAACGTTAGAGAATGAAGCTGCAAACCAAAAGGAGGAGGTCAGGAGAGTTTTATTAGGAATCATAAGAAGAATAGCTCCTGGATTTCCAGGAGGTGTCCCAAGCTGGTGGCCAAGTGGCCTCTGGATGCAGAGCTACTTAGAGACAAGCAGAGGACAGGGCTTGCTCAGTTGTTAGCGGCATCTCTCACAAGAAGCTCTGTGAATTTTAAATACCCAACTGTAATGCAGGCTCTCTAACTCAATTTCTCAGCATGCAAGGTTTAAAGGAAACTGGAATTTTAGAGAAAAAACTTGATATTGCATTTGAAGTTCCTCAAAGCTGAGGAATTTAGTAGGGAGAGATTTAAGTAGGGACAGGGCTTTATTTCATTTTGCCTGAGAAAGTTCATTCTTGGTCTAAAGTCCTAGTTCACTGTCTTATTTTAATTCTTATCAGTATTGCTAGTCACCTGGTTCTGTCTTAAGCCCTTTCCCTAGTTAGCTGTCTTATTAATAAGCTAATTTAAAAGAACTATTTTTTACACTATTTTCAATGATAAAAATCATGGTTACTAATAAAATATTTACCCCCCACCCCTGTTATACTAGGTATTGTTGTTGTTTTACTAGGAATCGTTATATTGTCTATATTTCCAAATTAATTTTTGGATTCACAATTTTTTTTGTATTTTATTCATTAAAATAAAAATAACTACACACTGATAGTTAATATTCCAGTAAAGCTCAAATATGCTATTGGTAAGTTCAGTTATCTCACTCTAGTTGCCCTTTAAAAAATAAAGGTAAATTATATTTGCTATTTCCTAGAAGATTGTAATATATTGGGGAAATATTTATACCATAAAACAATGAGAAAACAACTGTCAACTGTGCAATTATGATAAAATTATAAGAACCATTTTATCACGAAAAAATTCTATTGAAAATAGTGACAAATATCACGTATCAGAGAAAAGGCCATCCAAGTCTTAATTTGGTTGCAAAATGTCTTTTACTGTTACTGAATACTGATTTCCAAGAGCAATTGGGTATATACAGATACTGCCAAGGACCTCCAAGCTACAAGGTTGTTTTCAGAGGAGATTATACCTTTTCCATTCCCTAACATGGTCATCCTCTCTTTGTGTTCACTATGCCTTTCCATTGGACTATGAATTTCTTGGAAGATCACTATGTCAGTATGTGCAGGATTCTACTCTTTTAAAACAAGAAGGGACTTTTGGGATTATCCAGTTCACCACCTTTACTTTTAGCAAAAGACACTGAGGCACAAAGAGGTAATTTCAATTTATCCTGTTCTCATTTTTCTTAGAAGACTTGGTATGAAGTCTGACATGTTATCCTTGACCAAAAGAGGGTTTCTATGATGTATTAGTTCACTGAGGACCCTGAGACCAGGTACTATAAAGAAGTTTGTTTGGCTTGTGATTCTAGCAGGTGGATGGATGTGACTATATGAGTCAGCAAGATGCTTCCTTGCCGCATCACCAAAGGGCAGAGCAGTGGAAAGAATGACAGTCTTTGTACAGCCTGGAGAGCTTGCAAGGCATGATGGGAAGACAAATATAGGGGTTAGGACTCTTGTTTCTTACACACATTTCTCACAGGAACTAATCCAGGGCTCATGGAAACTCCCCCCTCCAAGGGTGGCAGCTCCAAGTGCTTAATCACCTTCACTAAATTTTCCAGCACCTCAGCACTGATGCCCTGGAGACCAAGCTCACAACTTGGGGAACTTCAGAAAACACATTTAACCATACAGAAACCATGGCTTACGGTGTCTTCATTTCTAAATAAAATAATTGTGTTTTATATAATATGTCTAGTAAGATAATCATATCTCTAGGGAGATCAAAAATGGTGGAAGTTTCTACAATTATTAAGCATGCATATTATAAGCCTCATAGAGATATAAACATCTATTTCCCTCAATATTTTAATCATTTCTCCCTCATATCCAAGATTGTCTCACTGTATTTCCCAAGAACAATATGAATTTGTGTTTTAAATTTGAATATATTCTACAGAAGCCATACGAATATACTTTCTGAAATCTGCAGCATACTGCAAGGGCTTTCTTTCCATGACTGCATAATTGCCCCAGTATTTTTAATTTGTTGCATAGCAAATTATCTTCTGAATCAAATAGCAGCAGTTTGGGGAAAGTATCAAGCTCATTCTGCCCAGGCCCTTTGGTTGCTATTTTGATTCCATATTCTCTCATCATTAACTTTATAGCAGCTAGAGCAGAGAAGTTGTTAACAAAATATACTTTCACTGCTAGCCAAACAGTATACATGACCTAGTGGTAATGTTCGACTTGATAGGGTTTACTTATGTTTGTGTATGTCTTACACCAAGGGATTAACACCCA
>PVJO010015531.1:0-44654 GCA_004026905.1 Hystrix cristata
GACCTTATGTACATGAAAACTGAAGTGGTAACTAAATAAAGATTTCTCTAGATTCACGGGCCGGTCAGCACATGTTAATAAGGGCCTTGGTCAGTTTTATTCATAGTTATAGAGAAAGAAAATAAAACTAATACAACATGTACAACTAAGACATAGGTAAGCAAGATAAATTTGGAGATTTATGCAGCAATTGGTTTATGTAGAACTATGTAGATCAAATAATATATATGGATTTTTTTCCTAGGTTGAGGTCCATGCGATACACAGTTTTAAAAATTAGTTAAAAATAGTTATCTGGTGGATGTGTGGAGGATAAGATGCTCGGAATATTGAAGGCTATGGATCAGTAAGGAGGAAAATATCATTACTTAGGGTAGACACACTAGAGGTTTAAATTAATAGGATGGTAAATGAGAGGAAAATATAATTTAAGTATATTTTTACAATATTTAGAACATATTGATGATAATTATGTACAAGTATTATTACAAATATTTACTGTATGTTTAACGTTGACTAATGAGCATATGAACAGGAATTTTTATCTTCAAAAAGTTAAAGATGGAAAAAAAAGTTAAAGATGGCAATTTCCTCTATTATGAGACAATTTTCAAATGTGGTGTTTAAAAAAAGAAAAAATGAAAGTACTCATTTCTATACACATAAATAATAAAAGGTCCGCAGTAGATAAATGAAGGTGCAGATGTTGGAAACAACCTACGTTTCTTGTTTAATCATTAAAAACTTATCAAAGTATAAGAATTATGCTTCTTGCCTGTACAAATCAAGTCAACACAGTGAGAGATTAAATAGTTACAACATTTAATAAACAGGCCATTTTATTTTTATCTACTTTCTCATGAAAATATGATGGAAGGAGTTTAATTTAAATAAATATGCCCTTGATTTGGATAGGACTAGTTCTAGTCAAAAAACCTAATGAATATTGTTTGATGTTGTGAGATTTCAGTCTTCAATTTAACAAATTAGCATGATTACTAATGAAACACAATGACATAATTTGAAATGAAAGCTTTGTTTTTCACTATACAAAAGTGCATTCCATCCCAAGAACAGGAAATCATCTCCAATCTAATCGCCCTTTAAGAGATGAAGTACATTTCTATCAGTATGCTTTAATCGATAATTAGTGTACACATAATTACACATCCAAAGATTGTCGAAAATTGTATCAAAATTCAGTTTCTTATATCAGTGTACCTAGGGACAACAACAAAAAAGTACTAGACAAAGTTTTCATCAGCGAGGCAGTAGTGGAATGACCAGCTTTGACGCTAAAAATTGGTTTTATAATCTCAGAAAACAGACATTTACAAAAATGTAATTACTAAAAGTATGAAAAAGTAGTGTATTAACCTTATTAGTTGTTCATCCTATTAGGAAAAGTAACATGTTATTGACATTCATAAATGGTAGAGATGTTTAATTCAAGAGTCACAATCATTCCACCAAATTTACAGAAAAAAAATTGCTGTCTACACTACTGCTGGTGCAAAAGACAAAAATTAATAATTAAACTCTTATTAAAGAACTCACTTCGAATACATGTTTCTGACCAACATTTTGATGCTCGTTAGGAAAATACTATTTAAAAAACAGTTAAATAAGCTTTTATCTAAAATTATAATTTCTACTCTTTAAAAACATGTTGTTTCGGGGCTGGGGATTTAGCTCAGTGATTAGAGTGCTTGCCTTGCAAGCACAAGGGCCTGAGTTCGATCTCCGGCACCACAAAAAGAAAAAACAAACAAAAAAAAAACATGTTGTTTCTCTTAGTGTATAAGAAGAAAACATTCCATTTTATTGCTAATTTTAACTTTAAAATAAAGTTAATCAAGAAGATATGCTTAGAATGTACATTAAAATCAAATCAATGTTTTACAACTGTTGAACTCTTGGAGAATTTTTAAAAATGAAAACATATCTTTGTATAAAATATCTTTGTGAGTTAAGAAGAATGTCATAGAAAATGATGCTTATTTTTCTCTAGAATTTCCAAACAATTCCATGTAGAAATATGTACTTTGCAAGGTATATACTTTGTTCCCTGAGAAATACTTCAGAAACAAAATATGACTTTAAACGCTAGATAGCAAAGTCATTGAGCAGGACTAGGAAATATGCACTCCAAGAATCACGTATTTATAGAATTCTTAGGTATCTGTATAATTTATTTTGATAATATATATTATCTGTTCTAGCTATAAAATAGGATTACACCATTTTTTATCTGTTTTACAGGGACAGGCTATACTATTGAGAATCTACCTGTGTCAGTTAATCTTAACTAAATTTAACTGTCACCTCCGCTGGATTAGGAGGCTTCTGGAGGGTGACTGGATCACGGGGTGCCGAACTCACCAGTGGTTTAATTCACGCATGATCATAGCTGAATGTGCTGTTACGAGGTGGGCGCAGTTGATGTGGGCTACTGGGGACCCGGCTTGGGAGGGCGTGTCTCCAAGCTGGTGCCCCGCCCCCGGTCCCCTTCTGGGCAGCTTCCCTCTACTTTGCCTTTCCAGCAGGAGTTCTTGCTTCACCTCAGACTCACAGTGTGAAACGGCAGGCCAACAAAACTGTTTCCTCAGTAAGTTGCATATGACCTTTGTTCCAACAAGAGAAAAGCTGATCAATACTATTCCTAACTGCAAAAAAAGGTATCTTCCAAAAAATCCCGTATCCAGGATATTTGATGTTAGATTTATTGCAGTCTGATGAATAAACTCGGTGTGACATTCGGAAAGGCTATACTCCAAACGATATCCTCAAAAGTCACCCGTGATTCCAGGGTAAGTTATTCCATAACCTAGCATCCTGGGCCACCTAAACGCTCAAATCTCTGTCCTCTTCTCCTTGGTCTTGAGAGGTTCACAGTATCCTAGAAGAATGACCTTTATAAATCACATCCTTCATCACATCTGTATTCCAGAGAAGGTGCTTTTAAACAGTGACTCATAAAAGGAGTATGCATATATCCACTGTTTAATTTTTTTAAATTCACCTAAACTTTCTTGTCTATCCCAGTCTTAGGATGTCTAATTCCTTCCATTGCATTTTAGGAAAATAAAGCTTAGAATAGAAAAGAATAGAATGGAGTGGAATGGAATAGAATAAAATGGAATGGAGTTGGGTGGAATGGAGTGGAGTTGAATATGCATTCTTCCCATAGTGAAGATAGGGATTTCTTATACTTTCCTTGCAATTATATATTGTGTGTTTCTGAGTGTGTCTGAGAGGTATAAAGCATGTTTGCACCGAAAGTAATTAAAAAAAAAAAAGCTATTGAAATGCATACTTTCTACAGACATTAGAATAATTACGATCTCTGTTTCTGATATTGGTGCAGTTCAGTGCTGCCGCATCCCGTATGTCAAGCCAATAGGTAAGTCACATCTTCACAACTCCACACTAAACACCCGTGTTAAGAACACCAGTTTACAATACTCTATGTCCCATAGAGAGTATTTCTCAGACTAAGGCTGCTTCCCTAAATGAGTGATAAACATCCAGAATTTATCATCTGGTGAAAACATGACTATATGATTACTATATGATTACAGCGGACCCTACGTACTTCAGTTCCTCGACTATCCAATTATGGAAATTTGGAAACTTGACAAAAGTAATGATAATTCTCTAAATATCTGCCATATTTTAGGCTGATATAATTTGTAATGTCTTTCAAATCATGTTTTAAAAGAATTTATCCATTCTTCTACAGTAATACAGCCCTGTATATAATTACTTAAAAAAACAATATGCAATATATAATTACTTAAAAAGTAATTATATAATTACTTAAAAAACAATATACAAAACTGTATTGATAAAAATATTGATATTATCCTACAAAAGTCTTTTAGTAACTGAAAATTGCCTTTTTTCATCCATGGAAGCATTAGTATAGTTATTTGACTCCACTTCACGGAAGAATACAGAGCCCTTACTTTTTAGTCATTGTAGCATTACAAACTTTAAGTACAAGATGCACAAATTTTAAAAATGTAAACTCACAGTAGTTTAGGTTAAAGGACTTTCTCCGTCAACATTGTCATTGATTTCTTCATTTTTTTTGAAACCATTAGCTAGAGAAACCTATTTAATTTATAATTCATTGATTTAAAAATAAAAGAAGTGCCCTTGAACTCTCACTTAGATACTACTGTATTCCTTGTAGAAAAACAAAGCTAAAATCAAAATGATCTGCTGTATTTTTTTCTTTTCACCCGAGGGGAAAATTTTAAAACTAAGAAGCCAACGAATGACTTTAAAAAATATATTTGAATCAACTGGCTGACTTCAGTGTTACTTGGAACCAAAAGTTCCATAACTTTAGCACGCTGCGTTATAGCATATAAAAACTTCAGGATTATCTACACATGGGTTTTCATCACTATGATTAAGTAGAAATTCTTACATGTGAACTCCAGAAACTGGAAAATAACAACTATTTGCATCAAATCATTTAGAGAAACCAAAATGAAAACTATCAGGACAACAAGAAATCACTTAGCAAGTAAGTGCTGAGAGAGAGAGAAACAGAGAAAAACAGAGAGACAGAGACAGAGACAAAGACAGAGAGACTGAGAAAGAGACAGAGACAGAAGCTTTCTTTGACTATCTTTAAAAACTAGCTCAGAATTTTTGAATGACATATATATTAAGGATTTTCCTTTTCTCTAGAAAAAAAATCTCAAGCTATTCTCATAGTCTAGCCTAATTTTGAATGTCCACAGAAAATACAGAAAAGCACACTAAGAACAAGCCAGTACCTATCAATTCTCATCTTTCCATGTTGGGACAAGAACGTGTAAAGTTTCCCTGAAGATGTCATAATTGACATATTGCTAATGAACCTGTAAAAGCTTTTGAAGGGCATTACCGTGTCCAGGAAAATCAAGTCAGCAAAAATGATAGAACACCCCTTGGAATAAATACTTGATTTTTTTTTTTTTTTCTGTTTCCAAACAGGATGTGGTACTTGAAGATAGGGACAGAATCATTTGCCAAGGCTTTCAGAATATTTTTATGCATGAGGAAACATGATAAATAAATATGTGATATCTGGAAGCTGTAGTCCCCTCACTCTTTTCATATAGCGTATTGTAGCAGAACCCCACAGAGCTTAGGATAAAATGTAAGAGGAAATACCTGACCAAACCCTCTTTGATGGATTGAAAGCTTTCTGACTTTGTCCTTATTATTCTGTGCAAGGCTGAAAAATATTCTAATACAATTAAAATTGTGGTTTAAGCATTTGCAAAAAGATGATGACTAAAAATCAAAACAATTCTTTGTGTGACCACGGAGCTTTGTTGAGGGAGCCACCTAAAATCCTCCTGTGTCTTAACCTCAAAGCCATATTTTCTCTCATCAGATTTTCTCCTTTGAGTATTCTGTGTTCATGTAAGGTCTTTTATATTTATTAGGAAATGTAGGTAAAAATGAGCATTCAAAATGTTTAAACTTTTCCTCTGGCATGCTTCAGGCTTTACCGTTAGCAATGAATCTTTTGGGAATCATCCATCTGTGAACGGCTTTCCCGTACCTCTTAGAAAGAAAACCTGAGGCATAGATATCCGAGAAATAGTTAACAAAAGTGAAACAAAAGCCCAGTGAATTATCGTCTTTCCTCAAATGGGGTGGTCGGCTCCAGTGATCTGAAGTATATAGTTGAGTGGTTATAAGTAAACTCAGACTCGCCTGCTTCCAACAGCAGGAAGAATGCAGAAGTAGTCTAACACATCAAATCCTTCCTTAATGTAATATTTCTGAATTCATTCATTTATTTATTCAACATTTTTTGTTTCATTCATCACATTCACGGAGAACTAATTTGTACCAGATGTTGTCAATAGTAGGCCTCAGCAGTGGAGCAGATGCTTTCTGTTCTCACAGAGCCTGTACCTATTGGCACTGATGCTTAAAACTGACTGCTTACTCAGACAGGAAAGGAGACAAGAGAAGCAGGCTTGGAGGTAAAGAGAAGAAAACCAAAATTTAGGATGCTGATGGAATCCAAATGTATGTGATATTGAATATTTCACTGAAGTTTGGGGAACAGATCCATCTCAAGATAAAAATGAGCAAGACAATAAGTTTGTGCTATTTAGACACAACACTATATTTTATTGCTTTCGTAGATGGCAAGAAGAAACATTCTAATAATGGTTATCTTCACAATTTTAAGGATCACAATTAGAAGGATAAGCCGTTAAGAAATGAAAAAAATTCAGGGCAAAGAGAAATTTAAAGTAACATAAAAATGAAAATAAGAATAAGTGTTTTAATGTGACAAAAGAAAAAGAGAGTAATGGACAGTTTAAATGTTCCTGGTTGGTCAAGAAAGAAGGTGCCAAGAACTGATTATTTGATTTCACAGTTTGGAGGTTACCGGCCTTGCTAAAAGCACTTCAAGTAGAGTTGTAATGGCAAAATTCAGTATAAAATTAATAAAGAGACAAAAAAGGGAAAAATAGAGATTGGAAATTGAAGTAATTGTTTCCAAATATGTCTGTTTCAAGGAAATTGACAGTTGGGAAAATACAGAATAAATTGAAGCCAAATTCAGTAGTTATGTACTACAAGATATATCTACTCCAAGGAATACTTTTCATAACTGGACATGAGATGGAGAAACAGTCAGGACACGATGGATTTTAAGTACTATGAAAAAAGATGGTAGCATCACTGGTTTCTAGCCTCATGGACAAATACAGAACTGTTAAAATGAAGACACAGATATAAATCAAGTGCAAACAAAAGAGACTGTGGGAAGGAGTGATACTTGCAAACTAACAGTGCTTATGTGTGTGAGATTGTGTATTGTTTTCAGATGAGGTCTAGTGGATGAGCATCCTGTCATTGTAGGAAAAGCTTTAGGTAGGGTACACCGAAGAAGAGAAAATAAAGAATTTGGAAGTCCAGAGGCTGTGGGGGGATGATGTCTATAGATATAAGATGACGCTGTATGGAATATGTGAGCCAGAATATTAAAAAAAATGCTAAGTAAGATGAAACAGACTTTCTGTGTCAATATTTTTCTTTCTATAGAAATATTGATGTATTTCCAGTATTATGGAATTATGTTTGTCCTACTCTGTTATTCTCCAGCTGCCACCTTAGTTTCAAAGAACTAAAAGTCCCAAACATTGACTATATGGTGCACTCACATGGGCTTGGACAGTGATATACTCCCACAAATGTTATTCTACAGAAACAACTCCCAATAGAGTGTATTGATGTGCAAAGGAGGCATAGAGGAGAAGTTAATCATTGTTTAAAGATGAAAATGATATAAGAATAAAGTTAAAGAGATGAGAAGTAAAGTATAATGACATGTTTTGCTATGTACGGAGAAAGATGGAGAACACAGAGCAATTAAAGAGTGCACAAGCAAAGAAAGAGATAAACAAGAGTTAATATAAAGCAGAAAGTATATCTAAGACTTAGAGGAAAAGAAAATTTGATTTTGAGCAGTGATCTTTGTGTCACTCTTGCATTAGAAAATACTAACCATGTTGTACTTTTCCCAATTTTGTGGCATGAAGGGTGTAATTAATCCTAAAGCATTTTCTTCATAAGCAAATATTACTAGGACAATGCCTGATTCTGACACTTAGTCTCAATAGCATCAAACGATTTTAGACTTTTTACTTAATGTAATGCTGAAAAATAAAAGGGATCTTTACATGTATTTAAATCAGAAATGTGTGTGTATATATATATATATATGTATATATATTTCAGTGGTGTTATGTTTTAGATCTCAATATCCCCCAAAGTCCCATATGTTTAGAGAGTGATTGAATGGTCAGGGCCCTAACTTCATCAATGAATTACTCCAGCAAAGAGATGGGGAGGTGAGGGAAACATGGGAGCTAAGGAAAGTGCTCAAGGGGATGTGACCTCCGGGACTCTGCTCCCTGGTCTCTTCCTCACTATCGCCCTGCTTCCTGGCCACCATGAGGTGAGCAGCGTTTCTCCACCATGCCCTTCTGTCATGGAACCTTACCTCTCCTCAGACCCACATTAATGGAGCAGCTGAACGTGTGCTGGAAACGCCTGAGCCTGCAAACCAAGATAAATCTTTCCTCTACTCATCTGTTTTTGTTTGGACAGTGGAGCACTGACTAACACAAGTGGGCACAGAAGTTGTTCCAGGGTCTTCATAACAATTCTAAATACTTAGTAGGAAAAATATTCATTCCAATTTTGAAAACTGCATATTAATTTCAGAAGAAAGTAAGATTACATTGTTGGAGTTAAAACAATCATTTTTTTTTTTTTTTTTACCATTTAGAAACTCTAAAACAGTGAAAAAATTAGCTGTAGATATGTTAGAATTTTAACTAAGTTGACATTATTTTGACAGATGAAACCATAACTGAGATTAGATCAGAAAGACATAAAATTATCATCAAAGAATGCTCTAGTTGAATGAAGAAGAATAATTTTACTAATCAAATATATGAAGTATTCTGACGTTCTTAAATAATTTTTAACCCTGACAAACTCAGTGAATCATTTAAATAAATACTGTATTTCTGTGAGTTCATTGACATTGCTTAACTCTTTTTCTACTTGAGCATTTTAGAATTTGAGTACACGGTGTACTAACCCATGTGGCTAACATATATGTAAAGTATATCTGTAAAGACATACTACACGACTAGGTCCTCACCACATTTCTATTCTCAGATTTATAAGGATTAAGGTCATAGTATTCATCATAATGGTTTTTGAATTGAATTGCTATTAAACTATAAAATGGTATCAGGCTATTATTTGCTTTGTAAATAATAATGTCCATGATCTTAAAAGCATACGAGTCCCTACAAACCAAGCTGTTGTATGAGCTTCAGTGCAGGGTTTTGATGGACTTCAGGCCGTCTGTGCCCCGGCAGCAACCCAGGCCTCTTGTTATTGAGCTGCTGTCCCTTTGTACTCCTTTCCTTGCCTTCTTCTTTGTCTTCTCAACTACTGGTACCCTCCAAGTGCCTCACGGGGCCTCTTCACTTGATGAGTATTTTCCTCTTGTTTGATATGACTGTAGAACACAAAATATTACTGTGTGAAACATACAATGGAGACTTTTTCTTGTTGTGTTTTGTATTTCTACACAATCAGAGGAGCTTATCTTTTAAATAGTAGATATCACTACATTTCAAATTATTTTCTTTTCAACTTCTCTTTTAGTCCTGTGTTGTAACTCTTTGGTGTATATGCGTTCGTATCTCTTCTTTCTGACTTTTTGTTTACTTTTTTCCACATTCTGGAGACAGTATTTGGCAATAATAAATTTGTAAATAAATTTCTCACTGGGTCCCTTGAGTTGGAATCTCAGCATCACTACTTATCAGGGGTTTGCACAAGTAACACTCATTAAGTCAATTAACCTCTCTGTGCTTCAGTTTCTGTCCCATACTGGGGAGAGTAGTTACAGCATCTGCCCCTTAAGCTTCTTTGAAGATTAAATGAGCTAATCTCTCAAAGGCTTTGAGTATTTCTTGGTTTTTACTAATACTTTTCTAGTTGAGTGTTAACTGCCATTCTTGTCTTCTACTCTGTCACTACAATTAGACTTCTAAGCCAATTTGTCCCATTTTATTTTGTACTTCATCCATTATTTCTGGATGTGCATAAGGACTAGCCCATGAGCCCTATCTCTGAAAGCACTGCGCATTCATTTTCAGTAAATAATTGGAAATATAGGAATCCTGCAATGAACATTTATTTGTAACCATTACCTGAAAATTAACATATGTGAATAAGCTGGGATTTACAATTAAAAAAAGGTGCAAATGAAAGTTAGAGCCTAGGCTACAAAACCAGCTTAAAGTAGCAAATTTAACACACCAACATTTAAGTCTCTGACATAGTCTTCAGTTACAAGCTTTTGTAAGTCATGCATGAAACATCATACAGAAGATTCCCAATTTCTGGGTTTCAAACACAGAACGACCGAGAGCTATGTTAGATGTTCACTCGCTGGCCAATTCCTTTCCCCTTTCGGTGGGTAAGTTAGTGCACACTATCTCTTGTTGAGCTGGAAAATCAGATTCTCCAGAACCCATGTGTGCATACATGCTTATGAAAATATCACATGTATGCACCCAAACTGAAATTTGATCTAAGGAATAACAGATCCCAACTACATCCAGCCCTCTTGTCTATGCTCAGCTGGAGTCGTCTAGATGTTCGTCTTTATTGCAGTTCCATCTTGTTTACTAGTTGCACTTGGGTCTTTCGTATACCAATATCTAACCTTTCATATCACTTGTCAACATTTGTAAAGGAAACATTCCATCCAGTGTTGAGGAACCATCTTTTCTGATGTGGACTATGTAGCACTCTTCTGTCTGTGTGCAGCATGAAACTTGTAGATGTTTTTAAGAGCAATGCCTGATGCCAATAATCCTTAAATGACTAAATTTTATTAAAGCCATGTACTCTGAGTTCTCTAATACTGAGGAAACTCATAACCATAGATGGTCACACAGATTGATCAAGGACAGTTTTCTTTTCCATTGACCATAGAAAGCACGGACAGATGAGAAGTTTGCCTCCTCAGAGCTCTTATTCATTAAAAAATGTTAGAAAATATCCTTTACATTGTTGAATGAACTCCAAAGAAATTTCATGGAAGCTTACTTCCAAAATGTAATTAAGGATGGAAAATACTTATGTGTTTGGATGAAAAGTGAAGAATAATAAAATTAACATGATTTAGGTCTTTTCTAACCCAGTCCCAGGATTCTCTCCTCATTTCCTAGGCTGTAAAATGAGATAATAATAGTCCTTGCTTACAGAGTTTCAGTGAGGATTAAGCAATTGACATATGCAGAAAGTTTAGTATACTTGACACTCAGTAATCAGTAGTCAACTCTGTCACCGGTCCCTAGGTTCAAATTATAAGTTGAAATGAGGGTTCTTTGCAATGCCAGCCCTAGGATCTTATCTGCCCATCCTCGCTCCTGTGTCTCTCCCAGTGTTCTGGATCACTTTTGCTACTTGAATCCATGGTTCTTTGCTTTCTTTAATCATTAGAAAGCTCACATATCATTATTATTTTTCTACATATATTGCATCCTAAATTCTGACCAAACTTTTAGAATAATAATACACTTTCCCATAAGAGAAATTTATATGTTTGGCAATTTTTAAATCCAACATAAAAGTAACTGTTGTTGGTTATGTAGGATTGCTGTATTGGTGTTTAACTATCTCGTATAGCTTTTATATAATGCTATGCATAGTGCCCTGTCCTAAATGTTGGCAAACATTTCATATATATCAATACCCTCTAGTACTGAGGAACAAGTGACACGTTGGTAAACAGCATACTTAGTAGAATCCTGTTTCAATAATATTTGTTTTAAATATTTGGTTGCAATTTAATTCAGTGTAATTGTCTTTGGCCAGCAGCGGTTGAAAACCAGGGGGATTCTTTGCAGATAATCAAGAGAATCTTTCATCCATCTCACAGTGCTTGGTTATTGTTTGAGCTTCTCCATGGCAATGAATCATGCAGTCCAAGGTCTGGCATGCTGTGATTTTTAAGGAGCTCTGCATGATCAAAGAGGAGTCGTGTAAATAAATGGATGCACCTCAAGTAAACACAATAAAATAGAATGAATTAAATAGACTTAAAATTTCTTGTTAGCTTAGTAGCCAAATTTTCTGTTTAAGAAGTTATACTCACAATAAAGCAGACTTTTAAAAAGGCATGCCATCCTCCAGTCACAATCAAATCAGAGTTTGCAATTTATTTACTAGCTCAGTAGACAAATGTCGCATCATTGCGTTTTTCAGTGTTCTAGACGTAAATTGTTTCTCAGGCTTTTACTGACTCGCGTTAGAGTCAGAATTTTTGCCACTGAGAAATCAAAATTTTTGTATGTACTCTTTAAAAAATTGCGTCCCTGTATCACAGAACAGATGACTGAAAGTGGTATCCAACCAAAATATGATTTTAAAAAAAATAGGTGCCATAATTTTTCTTGTATGTGTGTTTTCATACTCTCATACAGAATTATGTGGTTTTGGGGTGAAAACATGTTAAGTTACTGTTTTTAAGCTGCCGGCTACATTTTTGAATTTAAGGAATCAATATAATGTAATGGCCAGGAATTCAGCGTCTGGAGTTGTAGGCTTCTTGAATTTGGCTGAAAGCAGCAACCCTTTGTAGGCTTTGGACTGTAGTTAGCTTCATCTATCAAGTGAACCCGGGAGTAAAGATGAGTTTTAGGTAACTATGAGAATGAAACAAATTGTTACATTCTCACTGGTGTTCAGAAAGCTCCCACTGTCTGCTGTGTCCTCAGTAATGATGACGCTTTGTCTCGGAGAAGAATCTCAAGTCTTGTGCCGCCAGTTACATAAAACATTTTAGGCAGGTTCACTTCACTTACAAACATGGTAAACTTTTGAGTCTTTCACAATTACTGACCACATCATAAGAACTCAAATAAATATAAATAACAATTACTTTTACATAATCAAAAGAGGTCATACCATAACTCAATGTAAATTCCAAACAATATCACAATGCATATTATGCTGACTAAAATAGGATGCAGCATATTTACTTTTTGTTTTCTATAGCTTTTTAAATTATATAATATTGATATTAATCACACTGTGATTATTTAGCTCCTTCTTCTGAATAAGGTTCATACAGATGTTTTCTGTACAGGAAGTAAATTTTCTTTATATGTTTATTGTTTTAAAATAATTAGTTTGATTCCTAGAAAGAATATCAGAAACATACAGCCATACCTTCTTCAAAATAAAATAAAATAAACCAATTTAGGAATTCTATCTTTGATTTTCATTGTACTAGCAGAAGAAAACTACATGGCTCACTAAATCATTTGAAGAGATGCTACCCAGAAAACAGACCTAATCTACCTTCTTTGAAAAGAAATGAAATCATACTGGAAAATCAACTTTACTTCCTATAATGTGTAAGAAAATCAACAAAATATGAAGTTGCTTTGGCTGACATAAAAATCAGACACTGAGATATATAAATGAAAATATTAATCTTAGTAGCCACAATCACCTTTTGTTTTATTTTACTTTCCTTTTACAAAATTGAGAAAATATTAATTACCAACGATAAATGAATATATGTAGTGAGTGTTTTAAGAACTCACTTAGAAAACGCAGAATATTCTCCAATTAAATAGGAATTAAGGAGAAAGTTGATTTGCGGGTCACCCCACAGGTGCTTTAGGTTGGGAATACAGTGAGAGGGTTACTCATGTAATAGACACTGGCCTATAGCATATTGATGGGAATTTTTTTTTTGTTTTGTTTTGTATTAGTTGTAAAAGTACTTAGAATATATTACAAGTGGAATTAAAATCAAAGCTTCATTGGGCCTGTACACTCAAAGTTTCATCATACTAAGTTTTAAAGCCACACTACTCCACAGAGAGAGTGTACAGGAGTGTTGGGGCGACCTTCCAATTAGGAGTCAAAGCTGTATGTCGCTAGATGCTTCCCAGACCCCCCGGTTCTTCTCAGTCACCTCTGCCCTGTGTGCCTTTGCTTTCACTCAGCTGCCCTCATTTACAGTACTTAACTTGCCTGCAAAGTCAGCTGGGTTTAACCTTGCATGAAACGATGCCTAATGTACTATCAACATTTAAGTGGCTAGAATTTGAAGAATAGGAAAATACATGGAAAATAAAAATGGAAGATAATACAAAATATTACAAAGAAAAACGGAGAGTTAAAACCAAGTAAGAGAGAGGAAGACAGAATATATACTGTATTGTTGATTTAAGGGAGAGATTTTAGTGTCAAAGGAGTA
This sequence comes from Hystrix cristata, assembly GCA_004026905.1. NCBI lineage: Eukaryota > Metazoa > Chordata > Mammalia > Rodentia > Hystricidae > Hystrix > Hystrix cristata. Next base: position 13,844 of record PVJO010015531.1, read on the forward strand.
TGTTCCTTCAAGCTTCCTCAAATTTCCCATCTCATCAATGGAAAATATACAGTATACCTATACTGTTTATATGTATTTATATAGTATTTATACACATTGTGGATAAGTATTATAAACATAGTGCTAGACCATTTTATTTATAGTCTTTCCTCTTGTGTAAAAGTTATATTTCACATACTAAAATGTAAATAATTCTGACAGTTTCCTAAGTGCATAATGTGGCACAGCTTTACTATAAAATACACTCTTCTTGCCTGCTAAGCATGTGATACCAGTCCGGGAAATAGTGCATTTCACTGGGGGATCTGTGGGACTGATCTGCAGCCTTTCTCCACAAGAGGTGAACAACAGCTTTAGGCAGTTGTCAGAATTTCTGCAGTCTAAATATGAATCTTTCACAAGATATCCTTTTGAGAAGAATACATTATGATATCATAGGAAGTCCTTTAAGTATGGCTGCAGGTTTTTCAAAGGGCTTTGAGCATGACGTTTAGAGCTTTATAAGTAACTGCCTTATCAATTTGTATATTATCCAACTCAGTTCTTTGGCTTAAATTAGAGATACGGTGATAACAAATAGCGGGAAGACACACTATTTTTTTTTTCTGTAATTACCGTATACGGATGTACTATATAGTATTTTCAATAGATTTCTGAGTCTAAAATCACATATGTCTTTATATTTTTGTCATATGTGTGAAGATAGAGGTCCATTAAGAAAAGGAAGATAAATTCAACCAATACATAACTCAAAATATAGTCAAGCAAAATGATTTCTTCCAGATGTTATTTCATGTGCAACAGAACATTCCATATTTATTTGTGTAAAGCTATAACCTTAATCTTATGCTCAAATTCAGTCTGACCAGGGTATCAGACAGATCACAGAAGGGAAACACGTCTGAATTGTAACTGAGATAGCTTGAAGGCGGAGTTCAGCTGTGTTTTCCACCTGGAGTTTTGGCATATGACCTCTGCATGTGACTCGGTTTCCTAATAGCAGGATTTACATGGTTTTTCAGGCCTCAAAAATAGAAAGGAAGTTGTGTCACCTTTCATGTCCTGATCTTGTCATGCATGTCATGGTGTCACTTCTACTACAAGTTAATGCTCAAAGCAATCACAAGACTGATGGTATCTAAATAAAGAGTATAAAGATGGCAATTTACCATAGGAGGACAATCAGTTTACATTAACACTGCCATTAAAAATAAATTTTAAAACAATTGACGTCTTACAGTGAAATGAAATAAAACAATATATAGCTAATTCTGGAGTAAGTAAGTTTTTCTGCACTTAACCTTCCTCAAAGAATAGCTCAGAATGAAGAAGGATTTGCAGAACACTACCAAGAAGATGTATGGCTTTTTCATTCAATGCTTTGCTTCTCTGACAATTATTCATGCGTTCTTCAGGAGAACAGTGGGAAAATAAATGTCTGAAAAGCTAGTAAAATTAAGCACTGAGTTAAAGGAAATTTCTAGGGATGAAAGAACAATTCCCAGGTGTGGAAGAAAGATTAAAACTAAATTCACTAAAGTACATAGCATCTCAGTGATTTTACATTTTTCTGTCACAAGCCAACAAGGATCTAGTTAATAACAGGCAGAGGGAGGTTTGGGTTGATTTGCGTGTCAAAAACAGATCTGACAGGATCAAAGACATAATTTTAAGCTTCATGATAGCATTTTATGCTTATCTGACAGGCTTGATCTCTTATAATATCCACAAAATTCTTTCACTGCAAAAAGTTTCATGCTTCTATATTCAGCATTTGTGAACATTTTGATCATTTTTTAAAAGCAGTCTTTTGTGGTAATTTCAAGCTCCTTTAACCACATTACAACTTGATGGAGAGAAATATGAAGACGACCTCGGTTGACCCAACGATGCAGAATATATGCAAAATCTGCCTGGAACAAGAAATGCTTTTTTTGTTTATATTCCTTTAATAAGTTGTTTCTGTTGGCGATTTATTTTACATTGAAGTGATTGGATTAATTGTCCTGAATGGAACAAAAATTCAGTCTTCTTACAAACAGAGATTAATTCTGACAATTCACTGGGAGAAAAATAATCTAACCGTGAGAATGTCAATTCAGCAATATGCTTCATCTTCCGCCACATACCAACTTCATATTCCCAGAAAAGAACTAACCTTGGCATGATCTCCCTCTATGACTAAAATCCAAGAGGTCTTCACTCCAAAACACATGCTTTTCAAAGAATTTGGATCTAGGACCCTGTTAAAAATCACTGATTGCTCTAAAGAGCTCGTGTTTATATGTGTCATGTGTCTTAATATTTATTTTATTCAACATTAAAATTGAAGGATTTTTATGAGACTTTCTTTCCACATAGTTTACAAAATTTTTCCAACTTATCAAGTACAACTATTGTGCCTTAGTCCATCCCTTTACAAAAATTGAGTATTTCATTTGTGGTAAAATCTTTATTTACATTCTGCACATTTTTACCTTGAGTTTTAAACATTTCTCATCTTTACAGGAACTGTAAATGTTCTAAGATTGTTGAAATTTTTTCATCAATACAATTTGCAAACATTTTTCTATTTGATTGTAAGATTGATTTGCGTTTGGTGCAGTTTATGATGTGTAGATTTGAATATTTATATAGTTGGATTTATTATTATGTCTATTTTTCACTCCTAGTTATAATTACAAAGATCTTTCAGGCTTCAAGTTATAAAAGTTACCTTTTGTTGTGTATGCTTCTTAGGCATCTGTATTTTTGGTCTTTTCAAAATTTACTTTTGTAATATGTTTGAAGTAATCCTAATTTTTCTAGATGAATACATAGTTGCTGCAGCATTGTTGAAATTTTTCTTTCTCTGTTCTTTGTAATAATAGTTTTATTTTACACTAAGTCCCTCTGTGGTTTTGTGAACATTTATATGTGTGTGTTTGTTCTCTAATCCTTATAGTCAGAGATGAGAGGAGGAAGGTTAAAAGTCTTGTCTAATCTGTCATTTAATAAATATCAATTTGTATGACTATAAGCTGGTTATCTGAAAGGAAGTGGTAGTAATTACTACAGTCATACTATATTTTTAGCTGGGACCAAAACTGCTGCTTAATAGTTGAACTCCAATTACGCCTCATCGACTATATTATACCTAATGAATTATTATCTCTGTTGTTATTTGAAGTGAGTAAAAATAATTATTTGTTTGCTTGTAAATTCTCAATATCTGGGCTATAGAATAAAGACAAAACACACTTTTCTATAGGACATGATGAATCTTGATTTTCATGTTTCAAATAAAATATTTTAACCAGAGTTTCAGAAAGTTATATTATGTTTCTGAAAATATTACGGTAGTGAAAATAGTATTTTAAATGTTGGGTCTGGATGTACCTTTAAGTTTTTTAAACTGAATACAGCAGTACAGACCTGTAGTGCCAGTTACTAGGGAGCTTAAGTCACAAGATCCGGAATTCAAGCTCACCTTGGGTAACTTAGGAAGACACTTCTCAAATATAAAATAGAAAGAGGCGGGGATGTAGCTCGGTGGTAGAACAACTTGTCTTGCAGCTGTTAGCCCCCATGTTCAATTCCGAGTACCAAGGAAGAGAGAGTCTTTTAGGAGATAAACAGAGAACCTTAAAGCAATGTACTGACAGAATCTGACAAATACTAGGTCTTACTTTTCTTTTATAGTATAGGAATGATTCTTCTCAGTGTAATTCATTTTAAAAAGAATTTCAATCTGTAAAAACACTTTAATTTTGGGGTATTTTATAGGCCTATTTCTGCTTTCAAAATTCTTACTTATTTCTACTTTCATGTAGGAAAATGGACCCCAGAAAGCCCATGGCGAATCCACACTGTGAAGTCACCTTCTTGTCTTTATGATCATCCCACTGTTTGTTTTCTCACATCGAATAGGAAGTTCAATCACATTTTCAAAATCAAGAGGAGTATCCTCTCTTCCAATACATCATTTGACATCTGTATAAATTTAAATAGGATAACTGGTATAACAGTATGAAAACAAAAACCTTGTATGATACTTCTAAGACCTGTTTCTACACACCACACCTCTGACATCAAATTTGGGGTCTTTCCACACTGAGAAATTCTGCAATTATTTACAGACATTAATTGAGTATTCTAGAATTAAATTCTATGTTGACGGCAGCCACACAATGTTAGGAGAGACCCCACAGGTCAAAGGCTTACTCCCTACAAACTAATCCCCACTTCAGATACCAAGCACAGCTAATGATCTCCAGGCTACACACAGTTCTTTTCAGCTTGACTACAAATCTGAGGTTTCTTAATCCCTTCCTCAAGTTCATTTATTTTCTCTAACAGCGCCACAATTCAGTGACCACTTTACCTGTGCTACCTATGTATTGTAAAAGATTCAATAAAGGATTTTGTAAGAGATCCAAATGTTATCCAGAAGAAGAACTTCATAGAGCAATATCGAAAGGGTCTTGAGCTCAGGAAACTCTGTTCCTATGAAGTCACTTGAGGCACGTTCCTGGCAAATGCCAGTCGATGCACTGACCTTCTGCAAGCTCTCGGAACCAACGTACTTGAAGTTTACGTGGGTTCTACCATATACGCACGATTGCTTGAGTCATTACAACTGCCCATTAGCGTCGTCTTCACCCTCTCCCTTCCTCAGACTTCCATGAGTGGGGCTGGAACTCTGGGTAGCGGAAGGGGAGAAGGAAATTGAGACCCACCTCTGGACCGCTGTGGTTTGCTCTTTTAGGAGTTAGCACCTCACCTGAAACAGTCTCAGAGCTTTCTGCCACCAGTCATCTCATTAGTATCAACTCAGCTGGATTAAAAAAGCTTGTCTTAGGGTAGCGAAGAACTCTCCTACTGCCTCTATCCTTCAGGCAATTGTATTTCAGAAGCGCTGCGTGAATGAATTCTAAACATGTATTTCAGACTCTATCAAGTAATCATACTTTACTTACTCTAACTATATTTACTTGATGCTTTTGGATCTTTCTATATTTTCAAAGGATGCTCTAATTTTGGCAACAATGTAAAAAAATATTAAAACCTGTCGTGCTACTCACATACTTATTTATATATTATCAGCTAGAAGTTTTCCAGTTTATTTTTGTTGGTGGATGTCTTTCAACTATTAATGTACAGCCTAACAAATGTGATCTCTGCTATGATCAGTGATACATTAGAGTAGGATGATAGTGCATCACTACCTCATGATGGGTTTCGCGTTAATTTACAGAGAGTTTATTGTATCATGTTGTATTTTGTTAGAAGTTTCTGAAGATTCTATCTTTGATAAAAATTTTAAGTCCTGGTTCTCATACATGATGAAATTAGCTCTGCTGTCAGAGCACAATGGTATCTAGTCAATAAGTTCTAACCCAATTTTAGATAAATGTGTATTCATATTACCTTAATTACATATTAACTAGAGTATATTAACTATCAACCCTCAAACTGTTGTTATATTGGAAGTTGATTCATTTTCTTACATTGTCCTTTTAAAGTAAAATATTAAGCCTGATGCTGACATAATTTGACAGAATAAATATCTGCCATTATAAACATATGAATTTTCATCAGTACACAAAATTTACCCTAGAGATGATACTAGAATACTGAGATACATCATCTCAGAGAATTATAATATTGTCCAATTTCCTTGAAAAATGCGAGCTCCTGAAAATACAGATTGTCTTATGCTTCTCTTTCTCCCGCATCTCTTATCCTCCTTTTAACAATCCAGAGATTTTTCTGGTAATTACCCATGAGAGATTTACTAGAACTTACCTAATGTAGAAGCTTAGGTCACATAGGTTGAGTCACATTAAATAGACAAAGAATAAAAATGAAATTCTGAACACATCATTTTGTAAGATCTAGTTCAGCATAAATTTTTAGCACATTAACTTGTACAACACCCTTCCAGATACTGAAGAAATGTGACAATAAATAATGTAGTGCTTTTGCTTCAGAAAGCTTGCACTAATAAGACCTTGCCTTAATATGAAGTGTATTAATGTGCATCTGCTTCCATTAGCTCCTGTTGACCCATGAGAGGTAAACTGAATAGATATCTCTTGCTGCCTCAGAGACAGGAAACATTATTCTCCAAGCCTCAGGACCATTAAGTGGGGACATGAAAATGTAAAACCAGGCACTTTCACTCTTCACCTAACGTCTCTTCTACTTTTCTAGTGTATATCTCAGCTAGGAGGCTGAGACTTCTAGTTACTTTAAGGAGTTTAAAACGTCAGGACCAAGACATTTTAAAATTCTGTCTGTTAGGAAAAAAATTGCAAAATGTGAGAGAATGAGAAAAGCCTTACATAATATTTGACAAGGGTCCATACTTTTATATATATAGGGAAAGGGCTTATAATTACTATATATCAAAATTGTCTTTAAATTCATAACTAATTGTGGACTCTTAAAACAGTAACCTTTTTAGAAGTCATTGTAAGTCAGATGTCTCAAGCTAAACTAATATACAATAATATCCTCTCATGGAATTAGTGAAATGAAGTTAAATTTTCTACATGATATATGTTGCATTCAGGCACACTCCTAATAATTTTTAAAAATTATTTCTAGATAATTTAAAGAAATGTGAATTGCACTGATTATTAATTTATAACTATTTTAACAAAATTTTCATGGACGATTGCTTGTGATATCCCTACCTTCTTGTTTAATATGTATGTGCTGTACAACTCTTAACTTGATCTTGGCTGAGAGAAACAGAATTCTTAGCAGCAAATTCTACTGGAACCACTTTTGTACAATAGCCAAGCTAAACAAATTTGCTATACTTAGGCTATATGTTGAATGACTACACAAAAAATTAAGGACCTGTTAGACAACAATTTAACCAAAAATGTTAGATTTTTAAAATATTTGAAATCATAATTTAAAAGTAATTATAATTCTGACTTTTGAAATCTCAGGCATTCCCTTAAAAAGGTGGAATACATCAATAACATATACAAGTAGTTATCTCTGTATTCATAGGTCACAGATTTTATATTGTAGCTTGAATGAGTATTAAATAAATAATAAAATATGTACTATCGTGAAGACAACAAATGTGCATATACAGAAAATACACATAAGACTAGGGGAGATGGAGACTGGTCCAGAAAAACCGGAATACAGATCTGTGCAATGGTGAAGGGTCAGGATGAAGGCTGCAGATGAACACACCAAGGCTGAGAGGTGTCCTGCTGAAAACATGAGGACTGAGTGAGAGTTTAAATAACAAGAGGACATAAATGTGGGTATCGGAGTTTTCAGGCAGAACAGCTACATGTGGGCACAGGGAGAAAGCAGCGAGAGTTAAGAGTGGAGTGAGATGATTAAAGCAAGCAAGGAGGTCGGAAAAGTAACAGGAGGTCAGAAACAACAATACTCTGAATGCTGCATAAAGAGATTCTGCGTCTTGATAGTTTTAAACTGAGTGACTGTAGACGATCCCTGAGACCAATTAGTCAATAGAAGAGGACAAGGTGGAAGGAAGATCAGATCCTACTGGGAGGTATGCAAGTGGAGGTATGTGGAACTTGAAAGGTAAATCATAAACAAATCCGTATATCATACCCAATTTGAAAATAAGGCAAAGAATGATTTGTAGAGCAAATCAAGTAATTTAGTTCCTATGTAAGCTTAAGTGAAATCAAACATGTTGGTCTGTTAATTAAAATAGAAAACGTATGTTTATTGAGTTCCTAGTACAATGTGGTCCTTAGTAAATATTATCTCCTTTAATAAACATATATCCAATGAGAGCATTAAAAGAAGAAAAAACTACATAGCCAAATTAACGAGAGTAATCTATTTGTCCATCTATGCTTGAATGACATTGTTCACATTGTTATGCTATCGTAAAGAACTGAAATACTACTATTTTAATTTGTTTTATTTTCAAAGAGATTAATTAGAAAAAGCAGATCTTGAATGCATATAAACAGTATGGTCCCAATGGAAATGGCCCACACTACGTTGTGAAAAATCAATAATTTGCAGTGCTCTATCAAATGTCAAATCTACCATCAGGGTGTTATAAGAAGGGTGGTATGTCTGAGAGCGAATTTGTACTGTATTTTTAAAGTCGATTCCATCACTAACATTCTAGGATTCTTACATTCTATAAAGAGCATAGCAAATAGTAAGGTTGCCTATGGTCATTCTTTTTCAAACTGAGTAAAGTTTAACTCTGTGAAGCCCACACAAATCAACCCAGATCCTACTTCTGGGCTTAAAATAACTTTCCAGCCTCCTGCCTGTGAGGTTGGTCCATGGCTGAGACCCTCTGCACACCCACGTTGCATCGCTTTTATCACTGACAATCACCACTTGGTGTGTGAAAGGTTCTCTTTGCTGATATTTTCAGGAAATGTTCTCTGGATAAGAAAGAAAGAAAAAAAGCTTGATATAAGTTTTACTGACATATGGCTTACATTTTAGAAAGATTCAGAACTTACCACTTGAAATTTCTAGGAGAAATTTTTGGAACCAAAAAGACAGAAAATAAAGACAATTGTTCGGGTGATCTGAGTTTCCACAAAGGTCAAATTTAATTGGTAAGAAGGAAAGACGGCAGTGGAAGCTGATTCTGTGTCCAGACAAATTCTTTCTGCTCTTTACTGGAGTAAAACAATCAACTGAATTTAAACTTGGAAGGCAGACGTAATAACTGAAAATGCTGATGAGGGAAAGGGCTGGAGAAAAGAAAACAGCTGAGATATGAAGTAGGACAAACAAATGGAAGGTAGAGTATCTTTCAAAAAATTACTTGAGGAGTCTCTACAAGGCTAAGTAATCAAAAGTAGACTGTAAAAAATATATCATCATAAAATATATTCCTTAAAAGAAAACAGCGTGTTCTACTGCAACATCAAAGTTCCCCAGTAATTTAGTTTTCTAAGACAGTGTTTACGATGTTTCTATTAAGCACAAATGCATCTTTCTAGGCCACATACAGATTTCAATTTTTCCCTTTTGATAGGAAAAAGAAAAAAAAAAACAAGCAGCTGGAAAAATATGTCAAAAATATCACCATGAAAAATTAAGTGACTACTATACTTCTATTGTCATATTCCTCCTTTTGGGCAGAAAACACAATTGTAAATGCTTGTGCGTTTATTTCTGAGGTGTTGGCTCTAGATTTTGAGAAAGTGTAGACCTGGTATTTTGTTGTATTTCTTTGTTCCTTTTGGTTAAAAAAAAAAAGTGATTCTTAATTGGAGGGGAGCTTCGCACTCAACTATATCTCCAACCCTTTTCTTATTTTATGTTATTTTTATTTATTAGTACATGTTGTATGTAGTACATAATGTTTGTATTCTGTGTAGGAGATTGGTACGTATATATATATATATATATATATATATATATATATATATATATACAGTAATACAGCTTAATTCCTTTTCTATCATTTCTCCATTGCCTCCCTCCCTCTCCACCCATCTCTTGATCCTCTTCCTTTTTTTAAATATATGTTTGCAGTACATTGCAGCATACAATGTTTACATTCCTTATATGGAGTCAATACACGTACATAACACATCTCAATTTTTTTCATTCACTATCCTTCTCCTCTCTTCCCCCTTCCTCTGTCTCTTTATACTCTTCCCCTCTGAGAAAGCTCTATCTTCCTACTTCCTATTAGCTATCTTTTATTTTGCTTTTTATTTACACAGTACTTTAGGTTTCTCATCTAAGAGAAACTACGCATTATTTAAGTGCTCTGTGAGATTTATTTCTCTTAATATTACAGTCTTTTGGTGCAACCATTTTCCTACACATAACTTAAGTTTGTGTTTGTTTATGTGACAGTAGTATGCCATTGTGTGTAAATACCGTAATTTCTATATCCATTCACCTACTGATGGACATACAGATGCTTCCTAGATCTATCAGTTATGAATTGTGCTGCTATAAACATGGGTAGGCATATATCTTTATAACACGATACCCTTAACTCTTTTGGGAAGATACCTAGAAGGGGAATAGCTGGATAGAATGACATTCCCAGCTTCAATGTTTTGAGGCATCTCCACATTGATTTCCATAGAGATTGTGTCCATGAATTGCTCCGCCTATACTCAAATTTAAGATCCTCCTGCCTCAGGATTCCAAGTGCCAAGAATTCAGATGTGCCCCACCACATGTCTCTGCCTTGTAGACTCTTATGAGTACAATATTGTGAGGTGCTATGCTACACAGATATTCTAATGACTCTGATTATTTCTCATATTATTTTCTATCTGTTCATCCATTCACATTTTAATTACTTTTACCAAAAGTATTCGCTCAAAACAGCCAAAAATCTAGGACTGGGGATTTAGCTCAGTGCTTAGAGTGTTTGCCTCGCAAGCATGAGGCCCTGAGTTTGAGTCCCGGTACCAAAGAAAAAAAAAAAAAAAGGCCAAAAATCTGATAGCATATAATATGTACATGCATTGCATGAATATACATGTATATATTATGCAGATATCATATATACATGTATCCATATGTCACATAAATTTTATTTATATATAATACAATTTGTACACATATATGTATAAATGAGGTACTGCATATAGAATATATACACATATTTGTGTTTACTATGTATATGTATATATATAAAATGTAGCAGCATACGCAAATCTATATACATCTACATATAGTTAGATCTAAATAGGACAAAAAAATCATTTGGTCACCTGACCTGATAATACTACCTTAATTACATGTTTCTAAATTTTTGTAAGGGTAGGGGATCAAATAACTCTAAGGACTATATATATAATATGGGTCCAGACACTTTAAATTGCTACAAAAGATGTAAATGATTGTCTCTTTTATTTTCTTCAATAAAGTATATTGAAAGCTATTGTATTTGTGCCCGTATGTATGTAAAACACTAAAGTTTTTCACTAAACATGAATCATAAAATTTCTTCCTCCCATTGATTATAAAACTCAGTGTTATCTTGCATCTATTTTGAGCCAGTTTAGGTATATATTTGTTTATTTACTAATGCATTTTGATACATGTTTGCTATTACAGGAGAGTGGTATTCTCAGGATTTTGAACATTATATTTGATAAAAGCAAAAAGGATAAAATTGTTCTCCTATCATTTTTCATCATACTTATTCTATTGCACGTAGAAGGTAGTTTTGCCTTTTTTTTTTTTTTTAATGTGTGAGTGCAGTAGCCCTAATTCTCCATCCTATACATCTGCAAACTTCTAGTAGGACTGAGGATCAAGGGAAAGAATCATCAATGAACGCAAAATTTCCTTGTATTGAGAAGAGAAATTGAATATGTGCATCTGGTTTCTTCTTCAGCATTTTGGGTGACTGGCCCATGGCTGATTTCCTCTCTGTCTTTGCCCAGCACCCCTTGCTCCTCGTGTTTAATCCATCTATGTTTAAATTCCTCTGAAGATTCACAGGCAGCTCTGGCAGGGACTGGCTCCTCACTTCTTCAATAACTTCTAGCCCTTCCCTCCTCATACCAATTGAATAACTTAGTGGGTTTTTTTGTTTTGTTTTGTTTTGTTTTTCATTTTTAGAAATAGTCCAAGCAAATCAAAGTCAGTGAAAATACAGAATCCTGGGAATTCATTAGTACTCATAATAAATGCTAACTTTTTTTTTCCTTTTTTCCCATATTTTTATTAGTGGATATTTGAATAAAAATTTTTCTTTCTAGTTATAAATTTCATACCCTTCTGTATTTCACTACTCCCTCCTGAATTCCTTTCAGAAACACAATCTAAATCATTCTTTAAACTGATGGATTTTATTTGTAAGTTTTTTTTCTTTTTTTAAAGAATAAGAAATTTTTTAAATGTTTATTTTAAAGGTCCGTTTTAGATATACACAGTGGTAACATTCATTGTAGGGAATTTGCAGCTGTATGGAATACCTTGCTGCTTCTTTTTCCCATTTCCCTCCCCTCCCTTCGACCCCTCTCAAAATAAAAATCCGTTATGTTTTCTTCACCTTATCATCTCATTTAATTATTCATACTTTCAGATACTCTTGTAATAGTCACTAATATGAGAACCAGGTTCTTTTATGCTAAAAATATAAAAATAACTTGTGTACATACTCTTTATATTAATTATCACTTTTTAAAAATAAGTCTCTTGTTTTAGTATTTTTTTATTCATTTTTTCCAAAATGACAAATAGAAGAGATTGATTTTCCTTAAAATATTCACATTCTTCCTGCCACTTTCCTAACCAAGTGCTTCGACGTCTGCTCGCAGTTTCGACGAGATGTCTGATGTCCTTGCTGGCACTTGAGACCTGCGAGGGTCACCCAGACCTGGCTGCATCTTCAAGCTCGGTGCCCAGTTTAGGCTTCATTACGTTCCCGCCCAGTGTCTTCTCTGCCAGAGACCTTTACTCTCTCGTGGTTGTAACTCATGACACTGAATAGTTTCTGCTTTTGCTCCCGCTGCCTGTGTCCATGTGATGTCACCCTTTCTTCAGACTGAGCTTGAAAATGTCTGCCTTTGTGCCAGTTTCCATCTTTCCCATAATGTCTGCTGCCTACGAATTCGTAGCACAGATGAAGGTATTAACAAAGTAATTCAGCTCTTCATCCCTTGCCTGAGAAAAGAACAAAATTTGAAGAGTAAAAGGGTTAAATTGAAATAGACTGTGAGATAATTTCTAAATTTACTTTAGGACAGACAATTGGTTGACTTTGTAAATCTGACAAGATTCCCTACTTGAATCTCGTATGTGGCCTCATTACAGAAATATAGTTTCTCTTTCAAGTAATTATAATGATTCTATTTCAAGTGAATCTTAACAGTTTTCACGTCTCTTATTCTGAGAGCCTCAGACACTGAGGAGTTCCTATATATTCTTTAGGAAATTGTTGGACCGCATGGGTGAGATGCACTTCTCCTCCTCTACGCCATCTGCTAATATTTTCTTTCAATCAGCTTTGAAGGGTCATTGGTCATTAAGAACTGGATAGTCCTGGGCTCTTCCTTCCTCCTCTTTGTGCTCTGTTTCTGAACACTCGCACCCATGTCTTTAATTACTAGCTAGAATCAACGACTCCCCCAAACTCGCTTTAACTCAGATGCCTCTTCTGATTTGCTGAGATGTAAATCTAACTCCTTCCCCGACACCACTTACCATCTCCAAGGCAACTCCAGCTCCTCTTGACCATGTGTGAATGTGTGATCACTGGTCTCCACGCACCAAGGCAAAACTAGGCTCCTCTGAGCTGGCCCCTTCTCTACGGCATCCAGTGATCAAGTAAGTTATACAAAAATAGCCTGTGGCAACACACTGCTGCTCTACTCAGTTAAATTATTCTGTTGGATCTATTCCGCATAGTCCACTCTGGCTACTGTAAGCCAAAAATCACACACTGAGGAGCTGAAACAAAGTGCACTTATTTCTCTGGGACAGTCAAGGAGACAACGCTGGCAGATTTGGTTCCTGGTGAGGGTGCTAGGTCTAACTTGCGAACAGCTACCTTCTCTCTTTATCCTCACATGGCAGTGAGAAGAGGACTGGTGTTTCCCCTTCTTATCAGGTGACAAATGTCATCAAGGGGACTTATCACGAGGCGCCATATCTCAGCCTAATTGTCTTCCAAAGGCACCAATTCAAAACACCATTAGGTCGGTGCTTAGGGCTTTACCGTCTTAATTTGGGTGAACCACAGGCACAAATACTCCATACCAGAGATTACTCTCTAACAGTTTCTGTCTGGAATCTGTCCTCCCCTTTCTGTCTCCATCATTAACAACCTCTATCAAGCCTCCATCCTAGTTTATCTAGACTCGCAAGCCCTTGCTTACGACACAGAAGTTTTTTTATTTAGAATGGGAATGTAATCATGACAGTCAGGTACCACTCTCATGGCTTCCTGCTGTTTGGGAATGAGAACATAATCCAAATTACAGCCCAAGCTGGCACCTACTTAGGTCTTCAGCTTCTTTTTCCAAAGGTCTCCCTCCCTCCTCCTTGAGATTTCAGCGGCAGTCACAATGGTTTTCTGTCAGTTTCTTAATGCTTTCAGAGATTTGAGGATGCTCTTCCCTTCCCGAGGGACATTTCCTTCTTGCAGTGGTTCTACTGAGGGACACCTGCTTATCCGTGACACATCAGCCCGTGGGCCACTATCCCAGGGATGGTCTCCCTCAGCCAGACCGAATCTTCCTTCCTGTGCTGTTATTCTTCCCTACAATTTAGAATATTTTTTGAGAATTATTTTTATCTACCGTCCTGGTATCCCCTTGACTGTAAAATCCAGTACAGCACTATCTTCTCCTAGTGGACACACTTTTCATCTCCAGTATCTAGGAGATCTGGTGAGAGAAATGCTTTTGCATTATTTCACGTATTGCTTTCAGACATGGATATATTTTTGTTTGCCTTTCATACTACAACACTTTCTTAGAGTACTTGTCTCTCAGTTCCTTTCCCAGAGTGCCTAGAAAATGCATTAAATATTAATATAGGTCAAGAATATTGATTGATTGCCTAGGAACATCTCTGACCAGATCCATTTGTTAATCCATAATAAGTCATCTTACTTAGAAGAGTGCAAGTGAATAGTTAAATTCTGAAGGTAGAAAAACAAATGATTCTAAACCACATCAGCTCGTGACGCAGAGCCTAATGGAAAACAGGATTCGGCTGCAGCATCTTTAAGGAGAATATACTTGTTTGTACCCTGGGGGAATCTAAACCTGTATAGGTTGTTTTTATTTAGGTAGCTGAGATACTTTAAAAGAGTAATTGTGGTGCTGCTGACTAATTTGGGTTCCAGTTCACTAGGATATATTTCATAGCATGTCGTATTTCCTCAATAATTGTAAATAACACCAATTTGCAAGCAGCTCTTTTTACATTTCCTTCTTATTACATCCCATTTTGGCCACCGTTATTGAGCAACATTGGGGCTGATTTATTTCCTCAGAAGAAAATATACTATCTACATTTTGAAGGTTAACTGATACATTAACACAAGAGAAAATCTATTTAGTGGAGTCCAGAAGGATATTTGCCTCAGCCAGAATAAACTTGCAGACAGAGCTGAAACCAGTCTCTGTTCCTGTGTAGGAGAGGCGAAAGCGGTGTACAATTCAACCTGTATATTTTAAGTTGAAGGTGTAGTAATTATCTGCACTTGAAACAAAAACAAAGCACCAGTCATCCACACATGATACTTATTTAATCTGGCTGCTTAATATAAAACACGGAGGGAGATGTACTGCTATTAGCAGTTACACAGATTGATGTTTGGAGAAGTTCTTTCTCCTGTTACAATGATAGTTGAAGTGAGGGCAAAAACAAAGCACATGGCAAGTAAATGTATACTTCTTTTCAAGAAGTATTATTTGCTACAAATGTCAGTAAATGTGAATCCAAAATAAGTATAATTACTGTAGATAGAAATTGATATGTGCGTATTTTCCATGTCCCCTGCTAGCTATCTTCAACATGAAATTTCTAAAGTAAGCCAGATGTAGAGGTGCACACCTATAATCCTAGCACTCCAGAGGGCTGAGGTAAGAGGAGTGCAAGTTTGAACCCAGGTCGGGTCCCTTACTGACTCAGCAGGACCCTACCTCAAAATTAAAAAGAAGAGGGAATGAAGTGCTAGGTATACAGCTCAAGACAAAGGCCTTGATTCAATCTCAAAAAAATAAAACTCTAGTGTAACAAATTACCAGAATAATGGTAATATTATCAAAGTCCATGCATAACAGAAATAAAGAAAACCACTTTACTTGATTGTTTCATTTACTTTCTGAACATCACTATGTAAGATTCAGTCCATGCTTGACCAGCTCAATGGAGGGGCATCGTAGATGAACAGCGTGGAGGAGCAAAGTCCCTTTAGTTCACGGCAGCTGAGAAGCAGGCTGAAGGAGCAGTGGTCCAGAAAAGGGCCAGTGACCAGCTATAGACACCAAGTCACACCTCCATGACACACCCAGAAGTGTGCTCAACTTCTCCATGAGGCTGCTCCCAGCTAATCAAGTTGACAATTAAGCTTAAGTGCCACACTGAGACATTTTTTAAAACACTAGATTTGCTAGTTACCGTGGGTTCTAGTTCACTGGAAAAGATGTTATCATAGTGTCTTTATTCCTCAAGGTAGAAAGCACCTCTTTCTCTCCTCGGCAGTATTTCCATTCTCATTTCATTGTTAATAAAGATGATATTCCTCAGAATGGACAGTGCACCCCAAATCACTGAGACAGCTGCTGCTAATATGCAGCTCAACCCAGAACCCGGTTTGGCCATTTAACTCCACAGGCTTGGCTATCACCCATCACACTGATGTCCCTCTGCATGTAAATATTCGACCTTATAACCAGACATTAATAGCTTCATTTCCTCTTGGATTCAGGGAAACTTGCACTCTAGCAAGCAGATTTCAATATTAGATTTTATGTTATTGAGGCCTCAGAATTAAATTTACTACTGTACATGAGCATCCTTATACCACTGCTTACATAAAAGAAACGGCAATCTCAGCTCAGATGAAAACAGGTCACGTGACTGGTCACTGTTTCTCTATGTGTTTTGTGTACCTGGATAGCACATTGGGCAAGAAAGAGCCATCAAAACCTGAATAAATTCTGAAACTTCTGTTGAACTCTTCGATATCATCCAGTATCCAGAAAGGAAAGCCTATAAAATTACATAAATTATATTGAAAAATAACATTTTACTGTGGAAATTGTTAATGGTCTTTATTTGAAATTCAACTTTTCTACATTTTGTTTAATGCATTTTCTTATAATACCTCAAAGCTTATACAATATTATAAAACTTTGATATAAAGATATTTTAATAAAATAAGCTTTAAGTTATCAAGTATATGTATAAGTAAGAAACATTTCATTCTCAATATTAAGTGCATCAAAACAATATTGCTAAAAAAAAAGATATTGCTTTAGATGTCACAATTTTACAATTTATTGACCCTTTAATCATGTTAATTCTCCTGGATTTTCCCCCACTTCAAAATAAGTTAAGAGAGTGCTCAAGTATTCCTGAAAAATTTTATAATGATAGTAAATAAGCCTTCTGAAATAAGATTCTTATTTCCTTACCAAGAAGAGTAGAAAGAAAAAAGAATAGCTTCTTTGTGTTGCTAGGAAACATCATGGAGAAATAATAAAGGCAAATTATATATTAGTCAGAAATGTTTGATTAACTCTTTTTTTTTTCCAAGAGATTTTAAAGCATATATGCCAGGACTATAAGTATAAGGTATTATTTTAGTGTGTGTCAAAAATCGGACATAGGCAAAAGGGTTATAGTGTGAATGTTGTCGTGGTGTAGAACTTCTTGCCAGGGTCGGGGAGGTAGTTCAGTTCTAGAGCATTTGCTTTGCAGGAGTGGGGTCTAAGTTCAATCCTCTGCACTGATAAAAGAAAAGAAAAACATTCTGGCTAGTAATATTGTCCTGTTTAGGTTAATAAAAGTATTACATAATTGAGTAGATTCATCAAATGACTATAAATATAAATACAATTAATAAATTACAAGTGGCATTAAGCAATTGTATGTGAAACTTTAAATTTTAACATCTATTACATTTTCAGTGTTAGTGAGAAGGATCAAAAGTATAAAATGGTTTATTTAAACAGTTTTTAAATTGAGAGAACTACATAATTAATCCCTATAAATTATATGTATTCATCCTGTGATACCCCTGATGACATGGAATTTATGCCAAGTTTTATAAATGTGTCTAAGCTCTTTCACTAGATCTGAGAAATATCAACACAGTTTTCATTTTCATATGATTATCTGATTACCAATGAATAAATAACTTCTTGCACTGTCTCTAGGGATAATTAAACATTGGACTTTGATTACTGAAAACACACATTGTTGAACAATGTATTCAGTTGCTAGGGGAAGAAAATAAAACTTGATATTTCTTGTAGAAGATTGTTCTAGCTTCAGAATTAAAATTATTTTAAAAATACAGGTCGTATTTTTGAAAATGAGCTAGTCTGAGCATATAAATGTAGAGATATTCTCAGTTTGGAAGATGTTTCTTAATATCACCAGTAAATATTATATAAACCAAGATCAAACTTTTCAGTTTTCTCCTTTATTCTGTTAGCCTTAAGTTTAGATACTTTACAAGGCTCGTTGACTTTACTAGTTATTTCATGGCCTGCAAATGTAGTGTTGTGTGCCGAATTATTCCTAATTGACATTTCCACTGTCTCCTAAATTTTTTGTAAGATTAAAAACACACATACAGAAATAAAAACATGAGCCGTCACATTTTGTCTTACCTATAACTAGCACTGACCAATTCTTTTTCATGACAGAATATAAGATTCAAATGTGTGACTATTATACTGAAATAAAACTCATGAATATAGTTAGAAATCATGCATATTTGTTTTGAATTTCATACTGTCATAAGAATTATGACGAATAACTTTACCTCCTTTCTCACATTTCAGTGAAATATTAATAAAATTAAAAATTACAAGTTTTTACAAATCACAAACAAGTTACTATACAAGTTCATTTGCAAGCCACTGGTAAAATTTGGAATATTTTCCCCATAGAATCTGCTTGATGAATGCTTTGTTTAGGAAACCAAGCCAAACTGTGAGAGTCTACCTAAATCAAAGTGTAATTAAAATGTAACACCAGGATTATCATAAAACCTGGTTGTTATTTATCTAGCTACTTCTTTGGGAAACCATTTCCAATTTTTAACTTAGAAATTAGAATATTTGACCTTTCCATTTTTCTTCTTCTCATTTCAAATTCTTCACAAAATTTTCTCAACCTGTCCTCTTTCTCACCTTTAGGAATTTCCTACTTGAATAATAGAGACTGGGAACCTATATCAGTCTGGAGAAACATCTCTTAGAAAGGATCTATTCACAGTTACCAGATCTGCACAAATCTTACGGTTAGCTCTCAAACACGCTTTTAAGACGGTATTGTTTTATGGACTTGTCTGTATATTGGAAATTTGAAGCAATCAAACCCATTATTATCTTTATATTTTCAAAGGGATTAAAGACATCTTAACCCCTCCCAACATGAAAATATGTTTTTATAAATTATTCAAAGTAAGAATATCATAATCCATAAGAAGGTACCCCAAAATAATAAATGCAAGAGTTATTATTTAGATGAGAAAACCTGCACACAAGGTAATGCAAGGTAGCCAAATTTATTTATCTGGTTAATTTACAGAGCCTGGATTAAGCACATAGCTATCATGTCCTCTTACTTACCTGAGAATGCATGTACAGAAATTTGCAGATACTTTCTGTAACAGCATTCTTAAAGTAGACCAATATAATGTACTGCTATGTTACATACTCCAGTGCCTTTTTGATTTCAAGTCCTTCTGAATTCACATAAGTTGTGATTATGCATTTAGACTCCTTTACTTTCTTATATACTATTAGACTAGTGTGTTTGTGGGACAGAAATTCTCGTCATATGGTATCTTTAGATTATCTAACATGAAAAATATCCATGTGTTTTGTATTTCAATTGTTCTATTTGGAATATTTAGGAAGATTGTAACTTGTTTCAGAGCACCGTCCATTTTGTCAGCATGTGCTTTGAGAGAAACTTCTAAGTCCTTACAATAATGGAATGGATGAGGACAGTCTTTGTTTTGTACCAGAGACAAGCACAATCTCCTTCAGATACTTAGTTGAGTTCTGTGCACATACTGTAAAATGCTATTCAGGGTATTTAAATGTACAGTCCTTCAAAAAAAAAAAAAGCTGTGTTTAAATTAATGGCAAAACTGGCATTAAGGGTGAAATAACTGACATCATTGAAATTTTCCCCACTGTTTCCTTTCTGTGTTAAATATTCACATCTTGTCATATGTTGACTTATTCACACTTGAATTTGAACGTATAACTCTTTTAACTTCCCTTTCAAAACCACTTATAAGCTTGGAGATAACATCACACTCTCTTAAGATTTATTCCCAAGGCTGGAGAGAGAGATGGAGGGAGTGAGGGAGGGAACGAGGGAGAGAGAGAGAGAGAGAGAGAGAGAGAGAGAGAGAGAGAGAGAGAGATTCTGAAGGGTAAGGTTAATCATCTACAAAATGAAAATTCTAACCTTTTGGTATGTTAAATTTTGAGGGTAAATATGTTATGAACTAGCAATCCCTTTTACCATTTTTCAACTTACAAATGACTTAAGCTTTATTTTGTGCTGGAGATGTTTATTATTCTATGATAAGATTTATATTTTTCTATCTTCCTTGTCACATCTAAATTCTGTACAAGTTTTAAAAGTGTATTAAACTAAATCCTGGGAAGAGCAATTACGTAGAAAAGTAAAGGAATTATTTCAGTATTTTATTTCTTATATTTAAATGTTTAACATAACAATGGATGATTTAAACTAATTCGCACAATAACAAGAAAAGGCATAATATCTACAACTTTCAAATTATTTTCTCTTCACCCATTTGCTTGATATAGTACTGAGTACCTGACAAGAACTGGCCAGTGGAGTTACTCTGCAAGGTTCAGATGCGTAAGACCCAGTTTGATAAGAGGAAACTAATGTTCTAAAAGCTAAAGTAACACAGGAAGTGGCAGTACTTCTCCAGACACAGCTATGTTGCCAAGTTTTATGTTCATTGTACATGTATTTATCTTCCCTAAACTTGGCAGCACACGACAATACTTTATTATCTCACACATATTTGGAGGGTCAGAAATCCAGGAGTTGCATAGCTGGGTGGTTCCTTCTCGAGGTCTCTCACAGAAGGCACTGGAAAGTGGCTGCCCTCATCTCCAGGCTGAACAGGGACCTGGGCTCATGGGCTCTCTTGCCGTGCGCTGTGCGCACACTTCCGGCCTGGCTCTGGACTGGGCTTCTGGGGCCTCTCCCTTCTCCCCACAGGGCTTCCCTGGAAGACAGCTCCTGCCATGACGGCTGGCTTCCCTGAGTGAGGATCCAGGAGGAAAAGAGAAAGAGGTAGCGAGCCACAGGGTGAAAGCCGCAGTCCTCTTTTAGCCACTTCAGAAGTGGCGTGCTGTTCATTCTGTGAGAAATCAGCCACTGAGTCCAGCTGGCACTCAGATCCCTGCCAGCTTGACGTGGAGAGTTAGACTACTCCAATATGTGGCTGTGGAGTTAAAACTATCATAATAGTCCCAACTATCATTTTTCACTGAAAATTAGGAACATGTAAAAAATGAAGTCAGGTTTTCTTTGACATTTTGGTAAAGACTGGGAGTGAACAGTGTGATGAACAGGTTAAATAGACATATTTTTGTTGACGCTAAGTGGCAAAAATGTTCAGTATCATTTTATTCTGAGACGAGGCTTATCATTTCATTTAAAATTATTTTTATTTATTTGGTTATTAAATAGAACAAGAGGTCTATATCTAAAACATTTTATTTATAATTATATAAGAATAAACAATTTACTCAAGGACTAAGAGTGCATAATTACTGTTATTAAACAAAAGGCTGTAATATTAAACATGGAAAATGTTGGTATTGTTTTATTTTTAGACTTTCATTTTAATTATAAAGTCTTTGTATTCAGTACATAAATATCTATAAGGAAATATATTCTAATGTTCATAGTTTATACATATTTTAGTGATCGTATAAAAACTCATTTGTTAGAAATTATTAAATAAACTTCTATGACATACCGTATCACAACTTAAAACTTACTTTTTTTGCCAAATTCAGTAAGACTTCTAGGCATTCCGAAACTTAGTATTATCTATACCAGAGTCTAAAAATATTTTCTCAAAGCCTCATTTTGTTTCCAATGCAATTATGTAAGAGATTCAAATATTAGTAAATAAACTGAAGAATAATTACTTTGATTCTTAGGATGAAGAAAGATGTCATGGAAAAAGAATATAAAATTAAAAAGTAACAAAAATTAAAATGTATAATTATATTTTTTCTTTTTCATTGTTATTAAATTCATAAAAATCATTAAAACAGATTTTTCTTTGTTGAAATGACCAACAGTATTAAGACAAAAATAACATTTTTAAAATTTGAAATATTAACTTGCATTTAGAGAAGCTACTTAAAACTGCATTAAGCATCATTCCCAGAGGCTTCCTTACAATATTAGTAAGAAACAATGGTAAAAACACAGAATATAATTTATTCACGATCAGTCAGTAATATATTCATAAAATCCTATGTGAT
This sequence comes from Hystrix cristata, assembly GCA_004026905.1. Lineage (NCBI taxonomy): Eukaryota > Metazoa > Chordata > Mammalia > Rodentia > Hystricidae > Hystrix > Hystrix cristata. Next base: position 36,043 of record PVJO010015531.1, read on the forward strand.
AATTTTATTTTCCAAATTTTATAGAGGAGGAGATTAAGTCTCACAGATTTTCAATAGATTTCCCATGGCTAGAACAGCACCATCAGGCTTTTAACCCATTTGCTAGATTGCAATCTGTTGCTGATTTTACCACTTACATAATATTGTTGGAAGGTTCATTTATACAAAGACTCTATGGATATGTTTACCTTTTCATGTGTTATTCTCAAAGAGGAGGAAATGGAAGATGTCCACTAAAAACATATAATCTTAGTAATGATGTTGACTTTCAAAACCCAGTGGAATAGATAATCAAACATACTGAAACAAAACAAAACAAAACAAACAAAAAAAAAACTCATGTTTTACAATTGCTAAAATTTGTGCAGGTTTGTACATTTTCAATTGTGTATACTTAAGTGGACTCACACCACACATAATACTTTTCAGGGCTTAAGCTATATCTGGCTTTCTTTTTGAAATTTAAATTGTGGTAAGAATTATTCACATAAGATCTAGAATCTACCTTCATCGCAAAATTCTATGTGTAGAATATGGTATTTTTAACCATAGGCAAAATGCCATACAGCAGATCTCTTGAATTTATTTATGTTACAGGACTCAAACCTTATGTTCATTGGGGAATAGCTCCCTGCTCCTTCTCCCCCACTGCATCATATCCACCAATGTGCTCTCTGCTGCTATATGTTTAATTATTTTTGATTATTCATAAACACAAAGCTATGCCATCTTTGCCCTTCTGTTATTGTCTTATTTCACTTAGCATAATGTCCGCCAGGTTTGTGATGTTTTTCATGTGATGAAATTCCTCGCTTAACTGAAGCTGGAGGGCATTCCACTGTCACTGTGTAAGCACATTTTTCTCTATCCGCTCATCCACTGATGGGCCTGTAGGTTGTTTCCTATTGTAAATAATGTTGCAGTCAACCCAAGGCTGCCCAGACCTCCCATGTAGGGGTTAGAAAATCATGTGGTAATTCTAGTATTATTTATTGAGGAATTCTGGATGGTTTCCCCTAGTATCCATACTATTTTACATCCCCACAACAATATACAAAGGTTCCAATGTATTCACATCCTCGCCAAGATTTCTTCTTTTCCTTTCTGTCTATGATAGCTATTTGGTTTTGTTTGGATCATGAATAAAGTATCATGTGCTAAAGGCTTGCCACGGGCTGGTACAAGTAGGCAGCAGGGAACCACTTGGGGGTGGGGCTTGAGGGAGGGCCTTGGTACTGGGGGCACAGTGGTGAGGGTGGTTATGGGGTCCTACTCTCTTCCTCCATTTGTTTCTCGGCCATGAGATGGTGAGCACTTAGCTCCACTGGGGGCTTCTTGATGTTGCCATGAAACACGCCACCAGCAGGCTAAAAGCAACAGTCCACATGCACCTGTGAACCAAAATAAAGCTTTTATTCTGTAGATTAATTTGGTGGGGTGTTTCATTACAGTGAGAGAAAATTGACTGAAGTACCATCATAAGAAATGATATTTCATAACCATTTTTGATTAGCGTGTCATTGATGCTTAGCAATGCCGAGCCCATTTTCTTACACATGTTGCCATTTTCTGTTTTCCATGAGAAATGTCTACTCAAGTCCATTGCTGCTCTAATAAATTAGGATATGTGCATTCCTACTACTCAGTTGTAAGAGTTTCTAGTATATTTTAGAAAGTAAACTCTCATAAGTTATATGGCTTGTAAAAATATATTTCCGTTTCATAGGTATGTTTTTACTATGTTGAAATATCCTTTGTTGTAAAGAAGCTTTTAAATTTGCCGTAGTCCCACTAGTCTAATTTTGCCTTTGCTGCTTCTGCTTTTGGTATTATAACCAAGAAATTATTGCTGAGTCCAAAGCTGATCTGTCCCCCTAAGTTCCTTCTAGAAGTTTTATTTGTGATATATTTTCACTAACCAATGGGTTTCTCGTGTTTCTACATAATTATGCCTTCATAAACTGCATGATTTTATTCCTTTCCTTGACCATAGCCATTTTATTTATTCTACTCTTTTTAAAAATTATTTCCACTACATCTTCAATATGAAAGACCAGATGAATCTTGCTAGAGTCATGATTGATTTTATAGAATTAATTATATAATTTTAAATGCATTTCCTACATTAGTTAATTAGAAAATATGATGAAAATTTCCTTTCAAATGCAACAATGTTTAACAGTACATATGAAAATGGAAAAATTAAGTGACCCCAAATTTTATGTGACCATGTATTTTTAAGAAAGGAAATAAATACTTAAAAACTTTTCTTAAGGGAATAAATACTGAGTAAGTATAGAGATGTAACATGCTTTGGATATTAAAATACAAAATAACAAGGATAAAATAATCCCAACGTCTAGAAATTCAATGTAATTCCTACCATATATTTGCTATAATCAATGACCACTCATAAGCACAGAAAGAATTTTTAATTGAAACATGATGTACACACAGAAAATAATATAAATCATAAGTGTATAAATCAACAAAATCTTATTGCATAAACTCACTCATATTTTCTTCACCAAGATAAGGAAATAAAACTACATTAATACACCAAAATAACCAGGTATAGTGGCACACACCTGTAATACCAGATCTCTGGTAGGCTGAGGCAGGAAGATAGCAAATTTGAGCCCAGTCAGGGGTAATTTGTGACTTAGTGGAACTCTATTTCAAAACAAATATAAAAATAAAAATAAAAAAGGAGTACAGTGCAGTGAAAAGTTCTTGGGTTCAATCTTTACTACCACAGAATAGAATAGAATGGAATAGAATAGGGTAGAATAGAATAGGAGAGAATAGGAGAGAATAGAATGGAACAGAGTGGACTAGAGTGGAGTGGAGTAGAGTGCAGTGGAATGGGATAGAATTGCAAACTAGGGTCACACCCACCTTCTGCAAGGTCATAGGTTCCTGACTTCTAGTTCTAAAGATGAATGTACTACATTTTCAAATTAAAATAAATGGAATGCTTCACTAGGAGCTCATTTTCTTATTTCTTTCATTTAGCATGGTTTTGAGTGTTTTATCTACAGAGGTGTGTGTAAATATCTCATTGTAATTGCTTTATCATATTAGAATATTTCACTATCAAGTATAATATCTGCATTGTTTCCAGCTTGGTATTATCATGGATATTGTTAACCAACGCACATATATACTGTATGTGTGTTTGGATTAGCATACGTTCTCAATACTGTTGGGTACGTATATAAGATTATAATTGCTGAAATATGGGGTCTGTATATTGGATTTACTAGACATGACAACATAGTTCTTCCAATGGGATATAACAAGCTAACTTTAAAGGCTGTAGAAAAAAACTGCCAGTTTACCCAAATTAGAACTTGCTGTTGTCTGCCTTTAACCACTTCTAGGAATGTACAGTGTGTCACACTGCAGATTTCCCTCACATCTCCTTGATGACTACTGGACCGAATCATTGTTTGATATGTTTATTGATCACTTGAGATACGTCCCCTTGTAAGGTCATTGTGTTTAAGCTTTTTTCCCATTTCTTTTTTCAAGTGTTTTTCAACAGCTTTGTGTGTGTGTGTGTGTGTGTGTGTGTGTGTGTGTGTGTGTGTGTGTGTGTACACTCCTTATAAATAAGTAATCTGTCACATATGTGTACAGCAAATGTATTTCCCACACTGTGGAGTTTCATTTTATGATTTTAATTAAGGAATTGCATTTCTTAATTTTACTTTATTTCAGTGTGACATATTTTCTTGTTTACAGAGGGTGCTTCTGCAGTGTCTTTAGGGTAAAATCTGTTCTGTGACCTCTTGGGCTTGTGTTGGCTGTCATCATTTCATGCCGTCTCTGTCTCCATAGTCCTGTGACTAATAATCAGTGTGTACAGGCTCCCCCATCTCTCTTTTTTTAAGGAACTTTGTGATGGTTTGGGGCCCTTCCAAATTATCCAAAATAATTTAGTTCAAATTCTTTCTCCAAAACTTGCATGTAACATTTACAGTTTGGTGGGATGGGAAGCTGAGCATATCTTGATGACACTCTCAAGTCTACCATATGTGACCTGACATTGCCACCACCACAGTGGAGGAGAAGACCAATCCTTGCACCACAGGGCCTTTTCACAGCCACACTTACCCCCATCTCACCAGCCTCTGCTCTTCTCATCTATCTCTGGCAGCCACCAATCTGTTCTCAAGCCTTTATCATTTTTATTGTCAATTCGGTAATGCTATAAAACACAACTCTATAGAGGGAGCCTATTAGGTTTGTCTTTTTTAAATCAGGTGTAATTCTGTGAGAGACATCAAAATAATTTATCAGTAGTTCAATGTTCTTATCACTGTGTTTTTCAAGGTAAGAATGTACCACCGTTTGATTTACTAAGCTCATGTGGATGGACATCCCAGTTTTTTTCTAAATACAGGCTATGACAAATAACTCTACTATCATCAGTTGTTTACAGATATTTCTGTCAACATAAGTTTTCATTTCTCTGGGATCAATGCCTATGAGTGAAATTTCTGGGCCATTCGGAACTACAAGGAGGTTTAGAACTCTGTCATTTCTGTGGGGTGTGGGGGTACTGGGGATGGAACTCAGGGCCTTGAACTTGCTAGGCAAGCACTGTGCCACTGAGCTAAATCCCCAGTCCCCAACTCTGTCTTTTTTAATGCTTGGTACCCTTCTACCTAAAGCTCAGGGTTTTACAGCAAAGACCAATTCAGTTTGTCCAGTATTTTACTCAGAAAACCTACTGCTTTATAAAATTATGGTCTTATACAAGATCAGGTTCAGCATTTGTAGATTCTCCTTAAATTCCTTACAAATAGACTTTTATGAAGGCTCTATTATATTCTGTTATTCTGCCAAAAATCTCTCCATCGTGGTTGAGGTTTCTGCTTAGAGAAAATGTGAGTTATATCTCCGAACACCATGCTAATAATAACCTACAATATACTCAGCTCTTCAGTGAGTATCGCACAGACTTGGGCTGAATGACTGACACAGACTGGTGTTCACGTGATTGTTTTTATATTCAGTAGGCTACTTAGAGCAAAAATGTGGGCAATGTGAACAAAGATCCATAAGCAAACAGCAAACAGAGAATTATGTGTGTACACAAAGAGAAAAATTCCCTTTCAAGAATTTTCAGGCTTTAAAGCCCAACCTCATCATTCTTTTTGAGCCCGTAAGAAATTCTTCAGACTGGTGTGACATAGTGATAAATGATTCTTTGGTGTTCGCTAATACTGGACAAGTTTGAGAGAAGATAGAAATGTACGAGGGTCAAATGCTACGGACTTACCAGGCCCCAAATGCCTGTGAAAACATTTGTGAAGATAAATGGGAATTCACATGGAAAAAGTTGTAGGACAATGCAAAAAAAAAAAAAAAAATTGCGACCACACTTTTTTCAGCTACGCTGCATACAAAGTTTTTAATTTTTTCTAAAACTCTAATGGAAAATAGTTATAGAAAACATAAGGAATAAGTCATCATCATGGAAATTTAACTTTCTTGTATTACAGTAATTAAAAATTCAATTGACAAATTTTAAGACCATTAGTTTCGGGGATGTGGCCAGGCATTCACTTAAGCATCATGACCTGATATTTTGTGATTTTTTTTTATTGTGTCATTTATTTTATATGCTTATTTCTCAAATCTGACATTAGATATTTTTGTGTTTTTAAAGTATGCTCAAGGGGCCGGGGATTTAGCTCAGTGGTTAGAGTGCTTGCCTTGCAAGCACAAGGCCCTGAGTTCAGTCCCTGGTACCAAAAAAACAAAACAAAACAAAACAAAACAACAACAACAACAAAAAAAACTAAAGTATGCTCAGTTTTGCAAGAAAATTAATATTCATATGAAAATATAAGTTTTGTTTTTCAATTGCCTCCAAAAATGAAGTAGGTATTAATTTACAAATTTAAGATGACATCTCTTTATTTTAAAATGCAAACATACAATCTGATTTTACAATCAGCATTATTATCTATTTTAAAATGAATAATTTTTGAAACACAAGGAAGGCAAAAATTTAACAAGTATATAAAGCAATACTGATAATGTTCACGATTAAATTTACTCCCTAAAATAAAAACGCATATTAGTTGCTTGTTTTCCATCTATAACTCTTACTACAGAAAATCTCCAGTATCAGATAAGGAGGAAAACATACAAAGCAGACTAACTGTGCTCTCCACTAGAAGTCATTCGCCATGAAATTTTCACAATAACAACTCCCAGAGAGGTTGACTAGACACAACCACTGAAGTGTTGATAGACAACACTAATTTCAGTAAATCTTTCTTAAATATTCTCTCCCACACAGTAAGAATGTACAAGACCGAAATTTCTTTGTAGTTATCCGCTTTGTAGCTATCTCCTGAACCTACTCTAATAGAATATGTAAATAATTGTCGCTGTGTTTCGTGTGTATATGTGTGTGTGTGTGTGTGTGCGTGTAAGCCACTTTAGGTCACAAACAAGGATATTTTAAAGACATTACGAAATAGAACCTGTCTGTGTATCCCAGAATGTAGTTTGACCTGTTGTTTCTGCAGTGCTCCTGTAGGATTCAGTAATTTGCTACGGCCAAGAATAGTACAGACGATGAAAAAGCTATTCAGGGTGAATTGTTTTAGTATGCTACTTATTCTACTGCATTGATCAACATAATTTATAAAAACATTTATATAGTTTCACAAATGTAATATGTTTTATCAGTTAACTATTTCTGCATGTCTTAGTCTGTTCACGCTATTGTAACAAACACCATAAACTAGCTAATTTTACATGAAGCATACATTTATCTTTCACAGTTCTAGAAGCTGGCAAGGTGCTTGATTGATCGAGGCAGATTTGATGTCTGATGAAAGCTTTCTGGTTCGTAGATGGTCTCTCCTAGCCATGTGGACATGGCGAAGTGCAGAGGGAGCTTTCTCAGGCTTCTTGTACTAATTGCATTCTAGAGGGTTCAGCCCTCATGGCAAAAATCACCTCTCAGACTCCACCTCTTATGTTGTCACATTGCCGATTAGGTCTCAGCAAATGAATTTTAGAGGAGAACTTCAGAGCAGTGCACAGCATAACAGATTACTCTGAAACTCGACAGTCAGCGTTTAATTTTTCACATCCTTCTCGTGGGTCGAAATACTAGAAACAACTTACTTGGGCAATTCCGGCTCAGGGTCTCTTAACAGCTCCCAATTAAGAAATGTTGGCAGAAAACTTAGTCTTTGGAAATCATGACCGAGTCTGAAGACAAGCTGGTCGTTGTCAAGAGGCCTCACTTCTTTCTCTCCAGGACTCTGTTAGAATATTCTTATTATCACAGGATAGCTGCCTTCAGCTTGAATGAACAATCCAAAAGAATGCAAAGTGGGAAATTCTTGGAAGTCACACCGCAGAATGTCTACAATATCCATTGCTATAGATTGGCTGCATGAGTGTCAGACAAATGCACAATTTCATAAATACCAGAAGGCCCTGCTTGCAGGACCAAAGATTAATGGAGACTGTGCTGTAATTAATTCTAATTTTAAGAAATTTAGACAATATAATTGATGATCATTAGGGCAATAACATCATGAGAATTGTACCCAACAGAAACGCTTCTTTTCTTGTAACTCCTTCTCAACCTGAAGAGGTAAAATGAAATTTCATTGTTATTTGTAAATTTAATCAATCATGATTAGTGTATACTATATATCACAGCATTTAATTTCCTTCCTAAAGGTAAAGTAACCTTAGCTAGAGAATGTCAGTGATAGTCTCCTCCTTTATGGACCTACACAAGTAAAATTCTAGTGTTATTTTTATTTTAGCTAAGGAACACTGTGTTTTCTAATTTTTTCAATAAAATTAAGCTCATGTATTCCTAAGAGTGACTATTATATCAAATAAGTGAATTAAATCTAATTTTTATTTTGTTTTTGTTACTTCTGACATTCACACAATTGTTCATTTAGTTTTCCTTCTAATTTCCCATAAACTTCTAGGAGTAAGAAAATAGAAAAGTTACCTAGAGACATAAACAAAACAACAATAGTAATCATGTCAGCAGGAAAATGCCCTTCTCATTTTATCTGTGTTTCCTGTTACTAAGAGTCCCCCTCTCCTGCTTTGATACTAGGAAATGCTTTTAAAAATGAAATATGTAATTACCTTCCATTCTCTTGGTAAATGTGTGAGTCAGTAGGAAAGCAAGCTTAAATGTAACAGGGAAATCAGATCTGTCCATGCAGGAGATTTGTATCTATTTCAAAGCTGGAGTTTATATTCTGATAATAGAGCATTTTGGCGCTGGGAGAAATTTGAAGACTGTACGGACCTCAAACCAGTCTGTTGCTAGAACTTTCTATGTTTACCAGATTCCAAATATAATCCAGTTAATGCTTAGGGACATTTAATCACAGGGAGCTCGGCATCTCTTGTGGGAAGTATGATCAATTTGAAACTATTAAATGTTGTTTTCTGTGTTCTTAAAATGGATCAACAATTGTGGATTTTCTTTCATGTGATCATCATTCATTTGCATGTTTATCTCTAAACCAACACTCATCCTGGTTTAATGGTTTAGTTCCCACTCACTCCCGGTTTTCAAAAGAAGTCAGGTCGCTGTT